>MU224884.1:4193330-4245493 GCA_018584345.1 Thuja plicata
ATGCAAATTGAAGAAAGAACTCTATGGTCTTAAACAGGCCCCAAGAGCTTGGTATGAGAGACTTGATGGTTATCTTACCAAGATTGGATTCAAGAAAGGAGTAGTAGATTATAACCTATTCACAAGACAGACACCTGATGGATTATTATTAGTTGCCATATTTGTTGATGACATTATCTTCGGAGGTAATGACAAGCTTAGTACAACATTTGCAAAAGAAATGCAGAATGAATATGAAATGAGCATAATTGGTCCTATACAATACTTTTTGGGACTGAATGTAAAGCAAATAGATAAAGGTATATTCATTAATCAGTCAAAATATGTGAAGGAAATACTGAAGACCTTCTAGATGGAAGACTGTAAGCCAGTATGCACTCCCATGATAACAGGAAGCAAGCTTTCAAAAGATGATGATTCCACAGTAGTTGATAAGACATTGTACAAATCTATGATTGGTAAACTCATTTATCTAACTCAATCTAGACCTTACATATCTAATGCAGTTGGCATTGTTGGAAGATTTGCAGCTGAACCCAAGCATAATCACCTAATGGAAATCAAGAGGATATTCAGATATCTAAAGAGAACTATAGACTATGGTTTATGGTATCCTAAATTAGAGAATGTAAAACTTCATGTGTATACAGATGCAGATTGGGTAGGTTGTATTGATGATAGGAAGAGCACTTCAGGAGGAGCGGTATTTCTTGGAGACAGGTTGGTTTCTTGGATAAGTAAGAAGCAGAACTGTATTTCTCAGTCAACAACAAAAGCTAAATATGTTGCAACAACACTGAATTGTTCAACCATGGTTTGGATCAAGCAGATGGTTAAAGACTTTGGCATTTAGGTTGATTATCCTATTGTTATTCACTGTGATAATACTGGCACTATCAACATGTCTAAGAACCCTGTGATGCCGCAAAGACAAAACACATAGAGATCAAGTACCATTTTTTAAGAGAAAAGGTTGCAGACAAAGAAGTGAAATTGGGCTATGTGAGCACCAAAGAACAGTTGGCAGATATTTTCATAAAGCCCTTATCAAAGGATACTTTTGAGTATCTCAGGGAAAAGTTGGGATTAATTCCCTCTCCTGAGTCTATTTAGAAGAAGCAACAAGAACATCAGTCATTAAGTGACTGATGAATGGTTGACTACTCTACTTCTGGAGTAGTACCCGTGCCTAAAGATCTATGGCACCCTTTTCCATTGATGTCAAAGGGGGAGTATGTACTAAGGGGGAGCATATACTCTAGGGGAGTATATACATGGAACAAAAACACAGCCAGAGGAACTACAACAGTATAGAGAAATCTTTGATGAGGATATTGAGAAGATTGTAAAAGAAAGAGGACACCATGAACATAAGATTTTTTTTGATATCATATGTTATCACCCCTAATAGGGTTATTTGTAAAAGACTCCTAACAGGGTCTGAACCTTAACCAGGTCACTATACTTATTACATTGTAAAGTACAACTCCTAATAGGGTTGAAATATATTCTAATAGGGATTACTATAAACAAGTATAGTTCATTGTGGGTGCTAATTCCCACCGGGGTTTTTACCATTTGGTTTCCCTGTAATCAAATTGTATGTTGTGTACTATGTTATCTGATTAAGCATTTACTTTATTGTATTATGAAGTTAAGGAAGAAAAAGAATTAAATTTACTGATAACTGATTCACCCCCTCTCTCAGTTATCCTTTGGGACTATTCTAACATGTCTTTGTAAACTCCTAACAGGGTTAAGCTCCTAACAAGGCGTACATCAGAAGACTACTTTATTTGTGGGGTTTCATTCCCACCACAGTTTTCACCCATTTGGGTTTCCACGTGAAAATATTTGTGTTATGTGTTGCATGCTTTATGGTGGTTGTGTTCATTGATTAGGTTTCCTTTGTATATCTATTAATGGACTTGTGATTTTTTTTTTTGAGATAAAAGAAAGAAAATTTACGGGTATCTTTGAATACTGATTCACACCCCTCTCAGTATTCTTGGACCTTTAGGATTAACAATTGATATCAGAGCATTGTTCCTCTTTGTGGAAAATCTTAACAACTTGAGGTCAAGATCCAAGAATGACAAGGAGAGAAGGTCCTAAATTCACAAGGGAGAACTAATTGGTGTGGACTGGTAGAATGAAGCTTTATATAAAAGTTACGGGAAACCAGTATTGGAATCATGTTGTTAATAGATATGTTCCACCACCTAGAACTCTTAATGTAGATGAGATAAAAGAAAAAATAGAGAACACTACAACTATGGAAGCCATTGTAAGTAAATTATCTGATGTAGAGTTTGTTGATATTCAAGAATTGAAGACTGCCCATGATATATGGAGAAAATTGAAGTTACTGTATGGTGGAGATGCAAATATATAGAAAGCTAAGGTTGATAACCTGAAAGGAAAGTTTGATGACATGAGGATGGTTGAAGGTGAAAACATTGAGAAGTATGGTAAGAGAATCAAAGAAGTGGTTTTCTCTATCAAAAGTGCTGGTGTAACCATTGAATACGATAATACTGCAAGTAAATTTTTGAGAACCTTGTTACCCCTTTATGCTATTAGGGTTTTGTGCAGGAGCACCTAGGCTAATATCCAAGCTATTTTAAATTTTGGCTTGTATATAACTTAGCCAAGTCAGTAGTATTTACCTTTTGACCTTAGAAGGTCTTGCATGCATGTTCCTAGGTGGATTAGACTAGGCTCAATCCAACCTAAATGTTTAATGCTTTACTAGTGGATAGTGCTAGATTAGGCCTAAGAGGGGAAAATGGGTCCTAAAGCCTTTAAGGCTTGGGAAAGCGTAGAAATATGCTTAAAATAGTTCCTAGGATGTTTCTACATCATTCTATGTTGAATAGAGACCCTTAGCATTAATTTTGCAAAAAGGTGTAAAAGTTATCACAATGTTGCTTGACAACATTTTAGCAACTTTTAATGTTGCATGACAACAATTGCAGAATTGGATTATTTTCAAATCATCATTATGGGTAGTTTCCATAATGGCCTACAATCAAGGGTAAGGAATATTAAGACATCTAGGATACCATTTCCCAAGGTAGAGAGGGATGTAATGCAAGTTTGAATGTGAATAGAATCTCAGATTTCTGGTTTGTAGACACAGTCACCTTGCATTGAGTTTAAGTGTGATTATATGGATTGAACTGTGAGAGTTAGTGTTGGATCTATGTATTATAATTTTTTATAAGAATTTTATGTTCAGTAGTGTAGTTGATTTGAGCTCTTTAGAATAGGTTTTGAAATTGTTTTGTAGATAGCATAGTTCCTGGTGTAGTTTAGATTGTTTTTGGTTTCATGGCTCCCCCATAGTTCTCCATCATAAAAATCATCATGGCCTAGAGGAATATGAAAGGGAATCCATTGAAGGTTGTTTTTTTGGAAGGAGGAGCTTAGACGAGCAAGCTTTCTATTTTTAAGATCATGCCCTAGGCGAGATCAGTGTGCCCGACTAGGTGTATGACAGAGGACAATTGATGTGCAATTGCAGGGGAAAGAGAAGAAGAATAGAACCAAGAATGGTTTCAAAGAGGTAGAGGTCATACAGACACCTAGTAGTGAGATTAGGCATTGTCCATTCCATTCAGGTATATTTCCAAGTAGAAATCAGAGGACTGCACAATTATAGCCCAATTAGCCCTAAATTTTAGGAATCCACTGTATGGATGCCTTAGGAACCTAAGACCACCAAAATATTCAAGGTCTTGAAAAAGGGTATCTAAATGTCAAGTTAGTTTTTGGGGTTATTTGGAAGTTTTGGGAAAGAATTGGGAAAACACTTTGTTTAGGGCTAGTAGACCAATTAGGCTTATTAGGCCAAAACCATAGTCAATCTTGAACTCGATTGAGAAAGCCTTAATGTCCTATTCAAATGGAATAATTTGGGAGAAAAGTAGTTGTATTAGTGATTAATACACCCCCCTAAAATAATTATGAGGAGAATGTGGTGAAGTTTCACTTGGACACATCCAAGGAAGAGTGAAGAGTTGAAGTACACTTAATGATAGTTACCCCTCAAGGTGAAGCACAAGGAGACCAACTCATAGAGTTGAGTTAGTGAAGTCTTAGGCCAGTCGAGAAAAGAATTATGAGGTCCTAGAAGTGATTTTAGGATCTTGAGAAGGCTAGGACAAGTAGATTCCTAGATAGTGTTTGTGCAAGCACACCTTGGAGTGTCTCTATCAGATTGGTATCAGAGCCAATCAGATTTGGCTTGTGGTGAATTTTTGAACCAACAGAGTTTGTAGGAGAGTCTAAAATGGTGAAAAATATAGAGTTGGCAAAGAATTTAGATGAGAAAGAAGAAGAGAATAGATTTCTCAGAGAGAGAATAGCACAATTGGAACACATAGTGGACCAAGTGGAAGAAAAGACTAACGAAGTGAAGGATAAGGTTGAGGGGAAAGGTAAGGAGATTTCCATAGATGATGAGGTCCTTGAAGATGATCATTTCCTCACCGAGGAACCATTCTTGAAAGCACTAAAGTCTTTGAGTGGTAAAGCATTAGAAGGAGTTCTTATCTTTAGTGGAAAGATGGAACCAAAGATAGTCCTAGATTGGATAGAGGGACTAGAAAATCACTTTGAGTGTGATGGCATAATGGAAGACCAAAAGGTAAAGGTAGCTAAGGAAAGACTTAGAGGGTTTGCACTTACTTGGTGGAATTTTATCCAAGATGAGAGAGAGAATGAAGGAAAGAAGCTCATTGCCACATGGAAGGCTATGGTAACAAAAATCAGATATGCCTATGTACTTGAAGATTATGAGATTCAGTTACATAAAAGGAGAAAAAGTCTGAGACAGAAAGAATTAGATATGAACTCTTATAATGAAGAGTTTCAAAGGCTATGCATGAGGTCTCAAGTTGCACAATATGAGAAGGTGAAGGTAGTTAGATACCTTAATGGTCTCAAGTGGACTATACATGATGAAATTGAGTCTCTTGACTCCTGATATTGTTCAGAAATGCCACCAAATTGTAGTAAAAGTAGAAGAGAAGCTAAGGAAGAAGAAAGACTCAAGCACCCCTAGATGTAGAGGGAAAGGAAGAGACAATAGAGGACATAGAGGTGGATATGGTGGTAGAAGTTTCGAGACAAAGGTTCAAGGAGAGACCAAACTTATTGAGCAGCAAGAAGGAAGTTCAAACATAGGAAACTCTAGTAGAGGAAGGAACTCTAATAGAAAATGGAGAGGAAGAAATAGTGGTCAAGGCAGAGGTTCTTACTTTCAAACTATCAAGTGTTACCACTGAAACCAAATAGGACACCCTGCATACAGATGTCTGGAGAAAGGCTCTACTTCCCAAGGAAATGAAAAGAGGGTAAACTTTGTTCAAGAGGAGTCTAGTGGTGGAAGTAAACACCCTGAGGTACCCCTAGAGTTAGAAGAAGGAGATAACTTGATGATGAGAAGGACATTAATCAAGGAACCGGTTAAAGAGGAACCTAGTCAAAGAGGGTCATTGTTTAGAGTGAAATGTAAGATGATGGGAAAAATTTGTAGATTCATCATAGAATCAAGGTCTATTGACAATATAGTGTCAGAGGAGGCAGTCAAAAAACTAAATATGAAGAGAATACCTCATACCAACCCATAAAAAGTCACTTGGTTGAACAAAGGACAACATGTTCTTGTGAATGAACAAGCATGGGTAGAATTTTCAATTGGGAGATATAAAGACAAAGTGTTGTGTGATTTCCTACCTATGGATGCATGTCACATACTACTTGGAAGGCCATGAAAATTTGACAGAGAGGCCATGCATGATGGAGCAAAGAATTCACATTCTTTCAAGAAGGGCAATGTGACTTCCAAGATACAGTCACTGTTAGAGGAAGGAGAGATGAAGTCATCAGGCCCCAATGTTCTTATATTCAGTGAAAAGGAGTTCATAGAAGCCTTAGAAGAAGGAGAGGGAGTAGGATTTTCACTTGTGTTAAAGCCAAAGGAAGAAAGTGTAGATAAGATAGTCAAGAAGACATAATTGCCTAAGAAAGTGCAGGAGATGTTGTAGAAGTATGAAGGCATTGTAAGTGATGGAAAACCATCAACCCTACCCCCTAAGAGAGCTGTTAGTCACCAAATTGACTTTATCCCAGGAGCTACCCTTCCTAATAAGGCTGCCTATAAGATGACCCCTCAACAAAATGAGGAAATTGCCAAACAAATTCAAAAACTCCTAAGCCAAGGTCTCATTAGGAAAAACATTAGTCCTTGTTCCATACCCACTATCTAAGCACCCAAAAAGGGAGGAACTTGGAGGCTCTGTACTGATTCAAGGGTAATAAACAATATTACCATTAGGTATAGGTTCCCTATCCCTAGGATAGAAGACCTAATGGACTATCTAGGAGAAGCCAAATTTTTCACTAAGATTGACTTAAAGAGTGGATACCACCAAATTAGAGTCAATGAGGTTGATGAATGGAAGACAACCTTCAAAACCACAAAAGGTTTGTATGAATGATTTGTAATGCCATTTGGGCTATCTAATGCCCCATCTACATTCATGAGACTTATGAATGAAGTCCTTAAAGACTACGTTGGAAAATTTGTGGTAGTATATCTAGATGATATACTAATCTTTAGAAAGAAAAAAAGAGGAGCATATCAAACATCTGCAGATTGTTTTCAAGAAGTTGCATGAAGAGGAGTTGATGATAAACTTGGAAAAATGTGAATTCATAAAGCAAGAGATGGTGTACCTTTGGTTTGTATTGTCTCAAGGAAATTTAAAGATGGATCGAAGAAAAGTGGAAGCCATTCTCAATTGGCGTACTCCAAGGACTGCAACAAAGGTGAGAAGTTTTCATGGATTAGCCTTTTACTATAGGAAGTTCATTAAGAAATTCAGTTCTATTTGTGCTCCTATGCTAGATATCGTAAAATGAGGGATGAAAACTAAGTTTAATGAGAAAGCTAACCATGGATTTGAGTTGTTGAATAAGAAGATTGTCACTTATTCAATTTTAACTTTACAAAGCTTTGAGAAGTTGTTTACAGTTGCATGTGATGCTAGTAATATGGTTATTGGAGCTATTTTGAGCCAAGAGGGAAGACCAGTGGCTTTCCACAGTGAAAATATTAGTGATGCTAAGAAGTAATCTTCTTATGACCTAGAGATGTATTCTCTAGTCCAAGCACTAAGGAAATGGAGGCACTACTTGCTTCCAAAAGAGTTTTTCATCTATTCAGACAATCAAACACTTAGTTTCCTGAATTCACAAGACAAGCTAAGTCATAAACATATGAAGTGGGTAGAGTACCTGTAGGCCTACACTTTCAAAACTAAGCACAAGAAGGGACTACTGAATAAGGTAGCAGATGCCTTAAGCAAAAGAAAACTGACTATACAAGAGATACACCTGGAGAGCATGAGTATTGAGAGTTTCAAAGACCTATATGCAGAAGATGAAGACTTTACAAACATCTATAAGGTATGTCAAGAGTACAATAATAATTTTCATAGTGAATTATCTTAATATACTATGCAAACTGATCTATTGTTTAAAGGAAGTCAATTATGTGTTCCTAGAGGGTCAATTAGGGAGAATCTGATTCAAGAAAAACACATTGGTGTACTTAGTGGGCATTTTGGTGTCAATAAGACCCAAGAGTTAGTGTAGAGGTTTTACTTTTGGCCTAAAATGAATTTGGACATTAGGATGTATGTAGAAAAGTATGTGGTGTGTCAGAAAGAAAAGGGTTCATCTTCCAATGTAGGCCTTTACCAACCTCTTCCCATTCCTAGTAGACCATGGGAATGCTTGAGCATGAATTTTATTGTGGGATTGCCAAAGACCAAACATGAAATGGATAGCATCTATGTTATTGTAGATAGATTCAGTAAAATGGCACATTTTATCCCATACAAGACAATGCGTGATGCTTTTCACATAGCACATTTATTCTTCTAGGAAGTGGTGAGGATACATGGATTACCTTTGAGTATAGTCTCTGACAGAGATACTAAGTTTATGAGTCACTTTGGAAAACATTGTGGCACAAATTGTGAACTAATCTATCTTTTGGGTCTGCATATCACCCTCAGACAGATGGTCAAACAAAGGTGGTCAATAGAAGCCTTGGAAACCTATTAAGGTGCCTTACAAAGGAGTATGGTCAGACTTGGGATCAACTCCTAGGACAGGAAGAATATTCCTACAATGATATTGTAAACATGACTACTGGTAAGATTCCCTTTAAAATAGTTTATGGAATACACCCTAGAGGAATATTTGAACTCAGAGAACTAAAGGATGGAGCCAAGGGTAGTGGCTATGCAGAAGATTTTTCACATTCTATGTAAGAAGTGCATGAGATAGTAAGAAAGACATTGGCTGAGAATACACAAAAGATAAAGAGCAAGGTGGATGAAAGAAAAAGGGATGTCCAAATCCAAGTAGGGGATCTAGTAATGGTCCATCTAAAAAAGGAAACATTGCAGAAAGGATTGCCTCATAAGATACAAATGAGAAGGATTGGCTCATGTACCATTCTGGCCAAATATGGCACCAATGCATATAAAGTGGAACTACCAGAGGATAGTGGTTTATCTCATGTATTCAATGTGGTATATTTGGTCTTATATAAATTACCAATACCAGATCTAGGCCAGAGCCTTACAAAGGTCATAAAAGAGGTAGAAAACCTGAATTTGACCCCTACACCACCTAAGAAGATAGAGAAGGTACTTGACTCCAGGGCCTACAAGAAGAAAAAACATAGAAATTATTATGAGAATTTGATTAAATGGCATGGAAAAGGGGATGCAAAGGCCACTTGGATCAAGGAGACTGAATTCAAGAATTTGGGAGTGGATTCCAACTTACTCAATCCAAGGATGGATTGAAATCTTTTCATTTGGGGAGGATGGTATATGAACACCTAGGATAATCTCCAAGCTAGTTTAAATTTTGGCTTATACTAACCTTCCAAGTTATTAGTGCTTACCTTTTGACCTTAGAAGGTCTTGCATGTGTGTTCCTAGGTGGATTAGACTAGGCTCAATCCAACCTAGATGTTTAATGCTTTACTAGTGGATAGTGCTAGATTAGGCCTAAGAGGGGAAAATACGTCTTAAAGCCTTGAAGGATTGGGAAATGGTATAAATATTCTTAAAATAGTTCCTAGGATGTTTCTACATCATTCTAGGTTGAATAGAGACCCTTAGCATTAATTTTGCAAAAAGGTGTAAAAGTTGTCACGATGTTGCTTGACAATATTTTAGCAACTTTTAATGTTGCATGGCAACAATTGCAGAATTGGATTCTTTTCAAAGAATCATTATGGGTAGTTTCCATAATGGCCTAAAATCAAGGGTAAGGCATATTAAGACATCTAGAATCCCATTTCCTGAGGCAAAGAGAGATGTAATGTAAGTTTGAATGTGAATAGAAGCTCAGAGTTCTGGTTTGCAGACATAGTCGACTTGCATTAATTTTAAGTGTGATTATATGGATTGAAATATGAGAGTTAGTGTTGGATCTATGTAGTAGAAGTTTTTATAATAATTTTATGTTCATTATTGTAGTTTATTTGAGTTCATTAGAGTAGGTTTTGAAATTGTTTTGTAGATAACATAGTTACTGGTGTAGTTTAGACTATTTTTGGTTTCATGGCTCCCCCATAGTTCTCCACCGTGAAAATCATCATGGACGAAAGGAAAATAAAAGGGAAGCCATTGAAGGTTGTTTTTGTGGAAGGATGAGATCAGAAGAGCAAGCCTTCTATTTCTAAGATCACGCCCTAAGTGAGATCAGTGTGCCCGACTAGGTGTATGACAGAGGACAATTGATGTGCAATTGCAGGGGAAAGATAATAAGCATAGAAACACACATGGTTTCAGAGAGGTAGAAGTCCTACATACACCTAGTAGTGAGATTAGGCATTGGCCAATACATTAAGGTATTTTTCCAAGTAGAAATTAGAGGACTGCATAATTATAGCCCAATTAGCCCTATTAGCCCTACATTTCAGGAATCCATTGTATGGATGCCTTAGGAACCTAAGACCACCAAAATATTCAAGGTCTTGAAAAGGGGTATCTGAATCTCAAGTTTTTTTTTGGGGTTATTTGGAAGTTTTGGGAAAGAATTGGGAAAAACACTGTGTTTAGGGCTAGTAGACCAATTAGGCCTATTAGGCCAAAACCATAGTCAATCTTGAACTCGATTGACAAAAATCCTTAATGCCCTATTCAAATGGAATAATTTGGGAGACACGTATTTGTATTAGTGATGAATACACCCCCTGCAAAACTTATGATGATAATGTGGTGAAGTTGCACTTGGAGACATCCAAGGAGGAGTGAAGAGTTGAAGTACACTTAATGATAGTTACCCCTCAAGGTGAAGTACAAGGAGACTAACTCATAGAGTTGAGTTAGTGAAGTCTTAGGCCAGTGGAGAAAATAATTGTGAGGTCCTAGAAGTGAGTTTAGGATCTTGACAAGGCTAGGAAAAGTAGAGTCCTAGATAGTGTTTGTGCAAGCACACCTTGGAGTGTCTCTATCAGAGTTTCTGCTATTCAGGAGTTAATATCTTTAGGAACTGGTATTGCCACTCTTGATGCATTGATTGAAAAGTTGACTAATTTTGAGTTAGAAGTTTTTATAATAGTATTCCAAGGGTTGATGCTTCATTTAAGGAATCTATGTCTCTTTCTCCTACAAGGAAAGGTAAGGAGCTAGTTATGAATATTCTAGTTACTATAGTGATTATGATTCTATCATGTCCAAGGAAAGGAAATAAGAAGAGGTGGAAGCATTGATTTCTAGGAGATTACCTAGAGGAACCGGTAAGTACAAGGGAAAGCTACCTCTTAAATGCTTCTCATGTAACAAGATTAGACATTTTTCTCCTAGATGTCCTAATGGTGATAAGAAGGAAAATTTTAAGAGATTCAAGGATAAGAAAAAAAAGACTTCTTTTATTTCTAAAGATGGTGTTACCAATGAGGAATCTGGGAGTAATGAGGAAGATGAATTTACCTTTGTTTTTGTTAAGGAGGATCACCCTATAGATGGTGGAAAAGCCTTGATTTCTAACATGGATCATGGTGGTGATTGGGTAGTAGACAATGGATGTACACATCACATGACCAATGATAAGAGTAAGCTCACTAAGTTGGAAGAGTGTGATGGTGGATTAGTAAGGTTTGGTAACAACTCACCTTGTCTAGTAAAAGGAATATGATCAATTGCACTTAATAGAAAAACATAATATGATCATGTTTATTGGGTTGAGGGCCTAGGATATAACTTGTTGAGTGTAGCATAGTTGAATAAAAAGGCTATCTTGTAGAATTGAAAGGAGGTGTATGCAAGATACTTGGAAGATCTGGTGATACAATTGCTATAAGTATGTAGACTAAAGGTAACTTATTTCATCTGAATACTACAGTAAAGAGTTTTTGGATTGCTAAAGTCGATGACAGTTGGCTATGACATAGGGGATTTTATCATGTTACCTTTGATAGTGTTCCAAGATCCATTATTGATGCTATAAGAACTATGATGATTCAAAAGGATGTGTCTCAGATGTTTTGGAGAGAAGATATTTGTGTTGTTGTTTATACATTGAACCAGGTACAGGTGAAGAAGGGAACCAATATGACTTTCTATGAGTTATGGTTCGGTCACACACCTAGTGTGAAATGCTTCAAAGTTTTTGGGAGTAGATGCTACATAAAGAGAGATGAATATACTGGGAAATTTGATCCTAAGAGTGATGAAGGAATATTCCTAGGATATTCTTTGAAGAGAAAAGTATACAAGTGTCTAAACAAAAAAACCAAGCTAATAGAGAGTGCAAATGTAAAGGTTGATGAATTCTCATAACAAAATGAGGGTTCTAGCCAGAATAATTTAGGAGATGATCAAGGGATTATGTATGTTCAACCAGTGGAGCAAGAAGTTTCAAATCAAAACAATGAAGAAGAACCAATTCAATCAGTAGAAGAGGCTCCTAGTCTTGAACTAGTGTCACCAAGGTATGTAAAGTTGAATCATTTTGTTGATCAAATTATTGGTGATAAGGATGATGGTGTTCAAACTAGAAGAAGGATTAGAGAAAGTAACTATTTGATTTCTAAAAATGAGCCTAAATTTGTTAAAGAAGCATTTAAGAATGAAGATTGGGTTAAGTCCATGGAAGAAGAATTAGACCAAATAAAGAACAATACTTGGGTACTTGTTCCTAGACCTGTTCATAAGAATGTGATTGGAACTAAGTGTGTATTCAAGAATAAACTTAATGACTTTGGTGAAGTTGTCATAAATAAGGCAAGAATGGGGGTTAAAGGTTATGCACAAGAATAAGGATTGGACTATGGAGATACTTTTGCATTAGTGGCTAGACTTGAAGGAGTAAGGATTATGTTAGCATATGATTCTTACAAAGGAGTTAAATTTTTCTAAATGGACGTAAAATTTTCATTCTTGAATGAAATTATGGAAGAGGAAGTTTATATAGAATAGCCTAATGGTTTTGCACTATCAAAAGATGAATACAAGGTGTGTAAGGTGCAGAAGGAACTTTATGGTTTGAATCAGGCTCCTAGGGCATGGTATGAGAGACTCCACTCATATATAATCAATATCGGTTTCATTAGAACAATTAAGGACATTAATGTTTACTTGAAGGTTGAAAAGGATGACCAGTTGTTGATTGTTGAAGTCTTTGTGGATGGAATCATTTTTGGTGGAAATGATGAGATGAGTATTTCTTTTTATGATGAAATGAGGAAAAAATTTGAGATGTCTATGTTTGGGAAGATATAATTCTTTGTTGGATTGCAGATATCTTAGCTCAGTCATGGGATCTACATCAACCAAAAAAAATATGTGAGGGAAGTTTTGAAGACCTTTGGGTTAGAAGATTCTAAACTAGTTGGACTTACAATGGTGACTGATTGTAAGCTATCTAGGGAAGGTGACTCTAAAGAGGTGAATGCAAATTTTTACAAATAAATGATCGATAAATTGCACTATATTGTTCATAGTAGGTCCAATATAGTGAATGCAATTGGAATTGTTTCAAGGTTTCAAGCGAATATGAAGGAATCCCATATAGTGGCAGTGAAAATAATCTTTAGATACTTAAAAGGGACTGGACACTATGGTCTTTGGTATCCTCACAAAGGAGGTTTTACTTTGAGTATTTTAACTGATGCAAATTGGGTAGGTAATATGGATGATAGAAAGAGAACAAGTGGAGGATATTTATTTCTTGGATAAATACTTGTGTCATGGACAAGAAAGAAGCAGAACTGCATTTCACAATCTACTGCAGAGGCAAAATATGTTGGTGCTGCTATTAATTGCACTCAATATGCTTGGATGAAGTAGATATTGGAAGGTGTTAAGGAGAAGGTAACTAAACCATTAGTTATCTATTGTGATAATACTAGTACTATTAACATATCCAAGAACCCTATGATGCACTCTAAGACCAAGCATATTGTAATTAAGTACCATTTTCTTAGAGAGAAAGTTCAAGAGAAAGAGGTGCAGTTGGAATATGTGCCAACTAAGGAGAAAGTTGTAGATATTTTTATAAAGCCACTACCTAAGGATATGTTTGAGTATCTAAGTGTCAAGTTGGGGTTTATTCTTCCACCTGATAAGAATTGAAGTGATGTTGTTGCATCAGTCCAATGTTGTGCACTAGAAATCTCTGATTAGATTGATGTAATAAGGGTTTACTCCTTGGGGGGAGTAGTCAGTGGTAAAGGTACTGATTACTTGGTTGTGATCAATGGTATGGATTCTTTGGAATTGTTTTCAAAGGGGGAGAGAAGTAATGAGAAGTGGCGAGCTATCTGTTGAGATAGATCAGAGATAAAGTGAGAAAGGGGAGACACTTAACGGTTGGATAGATCAGATCACAAGCATAATGAATTATCTAATTGATAAGAATTTGAGTTTCCATCAATGCCAAAGGGGAGATTGTTGGCATAAATGATGCTTTATTGATACAATTTTTGTGTTGTGATGATCAATTATTGTGTTGTCATTGATGTCAAGTATTGACCTAATGTTCTTAGTATGTTGCCATATATGTGAGAAGGATGAATAATGGTTTTAGTGGTCGCGATCATTATGGAAGACTTTGTAATGTCTCTAGATAATGATGATATGATCACAACTATTGGATATTTGATTTGTGCAAGCTATGTTTGATTGAAGTATGAAAAGATAACTGCTAAAACAATCTGTGACTGGTAATGAGTGATTCAATCGGTTTATCAAATATATGATGAGTTAGATGAAGTGATCATAGTATTGTGTTGGTGATATAGTGTTAAAATCATAGTTATGAATACAAGTGATTTGAATGATCCATAGGAATGCTTTGAAGTCTCAAAAGTTGTTTTAGTAAATGGTGACAATTTTCTTGATCTATCAATGGTAGACCTTCATGTGGTGATCGATGATCGGGTTGCGATGAATCATGTGTGTACCAGATGTCATGCTGATGTGTCCCAATTTTTTATTCTAATGTTTTGTATTTAAATTGTTTAAGATAGATATTTTATCAGGATGTCGGCTGAGTTGGTAAAAATGTGTTTGAATTTTCTTGACAAAATTAATTGTTTGAGTCTATACTATTGCCGACTTGTTTGGTATACAAGTTTCTTATATTGGGAGGTGCATTTTGGTGTGATCTCTCTGAGTGCAAAGATTGAAAGGTGATTTCAAATGTGTTAGGTGAAATCTAAGATGATGGATGCCTTACGACTTGAGCATTAATATTTATATCATCAAATCAAAGATTTGTGTGTGCAGATCGTGGATGTGAAGGTGCGATCAAGATAGAGTTTTACAAAGTAATCTGATGACTGAATGAATGTGTTATAGAGGATCTCATCAAGCAAAGGATTTTCTATTTTATAGATCAAAAGACCTTAACAGGTTTCTTATTGTAAATCCCTTAACCGGGCGGATCATAGCAAATCTTATTTGTAAATCTCTTAACATATTGGCTTATTAACTTGAGTCTCAAATCTCCTAACAGAGTTACAAATAATAGGGTAAATCTCCTAATAGGGCTAGAGGAAATCCCATAACTGGGTGGCACCTAACAGTGTCCTTGTAAACTCCTAACAGGGTTGAGCTCCTAATAGGGTATACTTTAGAAGAGTACTTTATTTGTGGGTTTTCATTCCCACCATGGCTTTCACCCATTTGGGTTTCCATGAGAGAATATCTGTGTTATGTGTTGCATTCTTTATGGTGGTTGTGCTCATTTATTAAGCTTCATTTGCATATCTATTAGAAAACTTGTGAATGTTGTTTTTGAGATAAAAGAAAGAAAATTTATAGATATCTTTGAATACTGATTCACCCTCCCTCTTAGTATTATTGGACCTTTGGGATTAATAGAGAAAACCAGAAACTAACAACCCAAAACAAGAAAGCTAAAACTCATTTGCAAATATGTACATGGTAGGAAAATCCTACCTCAACAACTTTCTTGAAACTAGTCATGCAAACCCATTAACTGACTGGGTGAAATATGAGCCAGTGTGGAAAAGTGGCCGATAAGAAAGAAACATCATTCCCAATGTCTAGCCTACAACCACTATGAGAAGAGACCCAACAACAATTTATTGTAAAATATTTTACAATAAAATATTGGGTCCAAAAAGAAACTCTCCATTATATACTTCCAAAGTCAGTTGGGGAGCTCTACTATTACGCTGTAAATTTAAATCAATGTGTGTGATTTTTGTACCTGTTAAGAGACACAACACTTCAATAAATCATTACATTAGTGAAAACAAAGGGGTTAGCAAACATAGCAATCACTAAAATTGATCTATTGCTTCCTATCTAGGAGGAGTATGAAAAATGACATAATAGCCCTCAGATTATGCATATTCCAGTGACAAATACAACCTAAGAATGGAAGATTCAAATGAAAAGTAATCTAAATGATTCAAAAACATGCATGCTAGCTCTAGAAATGGAGATTACAACAATATAACTAAGATTTAAGCTAGAAAGCACTATGAAAGTCCTAAACATGAGCAATATGAGATTGCTTCCTTAATTCTCCAAATATGGGCATCATAAGGATCCTATTCACTCTTCAAAATTAGGAGCATTACAACAATATATTTCATAAAATCAAGGGCCATTTGAGCTCAAAATCTATCCTATTTATAGGAGAAATGGAGGAAGGGGAGAAGACTCTATAAGGGCTGCCATTAATGAGGGTGTAAGACTCATTAATGAAGTATGGGTGGAAGGAATATGTAAGAGCCATTAATGCTTCATTTATGAAATCATTAATGAGGTATGGGTGAGGGTTTAAAAAGCATGGGTGAGGGTTTAGAGTCAAGCCTGACAAGGTGGACTTGAGGAAAGGAATATTTAGGTTCCTTGACTTTCTCAAGTGGGTGGAGTTGTTAATCATTCCTTAATGGAATGTGACACCATTAAGGGTAGCTTAGGATTAGGTTTAGGGTTTGAGGGAATATTAATAAAATGAATTGTTGTAATAACATATTCATTTACTAATAGGGATTTAATGAATCATTTAAGCTTTTGTTTTACTTTGTAATAATTAATTAGGACTATAGCCAAATTGAATCAATTTAGGCTAGGGGATTGATTTTGCAAGTGATGAGGTATAAATAGGATTTCATTAATTCCATTTTAAATTAATTACCTTAGCCAGGTATGATTTGAATTGATTGAATTGAATTGATATGATTGGATTGGCTAAGATGATTAATGTAAATTAGTGATTAGATCACTTAGGAGATTAAATCTGATTTGAATGAATTATGTCAAGCAGTAGCAGGGTTGTTTGGACATAATTGGGGGTATGATCACACTTAGGGAAAATAGGGTCTATGGTAAGAGCAAACCAAATCCATGTGGTTACATTTTCCCCTCTTTGAATTGATGTGCAAGCAGCGCATTGATTCAAAGAAAGTTTTGTTGACTTCAGAAAGATTGAGAATTTTGCTCATGATCGAACAAAATGCCCGATGAGATCAATCTTGTACTTGATCAAACTAAACTGATAGTATTGATTTTGAACTTGGTTGCCGTACAAAGATCAATAAAATATCTTAAAGATACCAATTCTGAACTTGGTTCTTGTCCAAAGATTGATAATACTGATTCCGAACTTGGTTGTCATCCAAAAGTCAGTAAGAAGCTGCCAGGAGCTTAATAAGAATGTTTTGAAATGAGGAAACACAAGATATCCAGCTTATGATAATCAAAGATTTCTATCCAACAGTTCTGACTTAGTCAAGGAAACTGTCATGCCCCTAGTTTGTTTGATAACGAAGTCATTTTTGATGCTGTTTCGAGCAAAAAATTGATTGATAATAGTGTGATCATGCCCCCTCGGGAATGAAATCAAAGGAAAAAGAATGAAATCCCTCTGTTGAAATGATGTATCACTTGCATGGAACAGTTAGATTAAGAAAGAATGGATTAGAAGAAGTGAAGAAATGGGTGTGTGTTTAAGAGTAAACACATGAGTACCAAGTTAATCGCATTGAAAATATGAGTTCAATTTTGTTCCCGATAGATCAAAGATTTTGGGAAGCATGGGTATTAGTAATAAACTTGGATTTTAGATGAATTAAAAATAGAAAGGAGTTTGAGATCAACTCCTTATGTTGTTTTTTCAAAAATGCATCATGCAATCTGTAAATGCAGCTACATGCAGACTCTTGGGACTTTGTCACTGATTTGGAGATATTGTAGCTTTTTATCATCATTGGGCATTTTTTGGAGTAAAACCATCACTAATATCCACTGATATTATGAAAGTATGAATACTATGTTTTATTGAAATGTTAGAAATAAACTTAAGCATCAAGGCATAGAAGCCAAGATAACAAAATAGTCACCTTCCTTTTATTATATCAGAATTTGTATAAGGTAAGATATTGGACCCGCAATAACCTTGAAAATTCATATCCTTGGGTACATTATGCTTCGTATACCTTAGTGAGAATCTAAGTTCAGAAAATAGACAAGGAAATTGTTTCAATCTCACCATAGTTTACACATAACAAAGATTGAGATATATGCGGCTATCCACTCATGGCGACAACTCTTACCATAAACATCCAAGTTAGGTGAAATTTATAGGATCATTTGGAACAATCACCATATGCAGAAAACCAAGAAAACATTATGCCCCCATCCTTGTGACTCTTTGTCTTTGCACAGACGTCATTGAGTAACTAAGAAGACATAATAAATCATCAATTGTGAATCATTCAAATAAAATTCATAACTTCTTAGATGCCCCTAGTTAAAACATCATCAGTGCATAAAAGAGTCATGATCAAACCAAGATCAAACTATGTTTACGTAATACTACTGATTCATTTTTCAAGTATAGTATAGATTCAACAATAAAAAAAAGTTAGAATTCAAGAAAATAGGTGTTCCATGTCTGAGTACATTGTTATTCCTGTTGGCAATCCAATATAGGTCGTAGAAACATCGTTCATGTAAGTACAATGATTGTGTCATCCTTTGTGCTGTGAAAGTGATAGTGGTAGTGAAAGTATAAAAAAACATCGTATCACAAGATGAACCATCCATGACGACCTAGCTGACACAACCTATCAGACTAGCAAAGATGCCCCCAGTGCAGAATGACTCGACCCTAAGACATAAGTACAGACAAATCCCAAGCGAGGATAAGATAATTGTTTTAGGAAATGAAGTCAGCATTTTAGCATAGGTGTAATTGTGAAGGCCTTGTATTAGCAATGCATTGATAGATGGAGTGCAGAACACAAGTGATGCCTGATTTCCAGGTTTTCACCGCTTGGAAAGATCTTTTCTTTCTTTTTTTGCTACCAAGATGCCTGTTTTACCAGGTCCTCATCAAGGCACTTTTCTCTTTTTTCAAATTTTCTTGCTATTTTTGATTTTTTTGAATGTTTTTGTAGTATCAAGGCGCCTGTTTGCCAGGTTTTCACCAAGGATACCTTTATTCTGGACTTTTTCCACCATTTTTGAATTTCTTCATGTTCACTTTTCTGAATGTTTTTGGTATTTTCTGAGAACTATTTCACTGTATAGGCTCTGCTAGCCAAACATCAAGTGTAGAACCACTTCAAATGTAGAGTATTGATAGGATCTAGAAGAACATCTCCCTCAGGTGTAGCTAATTGATAAGCTCCAGTCCCAAAAGTAGCAGTGATAACATAAGGTCCTAGCCAGCTATGTTCAAATTTTCCTTTCTTCTCTCTGTTAGGATGGTTCTTAGGATTCTCCTTTAGGAAGAGACCTCCCACTTCAAATTTTTGTGGTTTAACCTTCTTTTTGTAGCCTTTGGACATGTGTGCTTGGTACACTTTGAGGTGATCAAATGCTTGTTGTCTGCGCTCATCAAGTAGGTCTAAAGAATTCACCCGATCAATGCGGTATTTCTCATTAGTAACAAGACCTTGTAAAGATATCTGCAAAGATGTGATTTAAACCTCAATAGGTAGTACTGCGTCAGCGCCATAGACTAGATAAAATGATATGGCCCCACTTGGTGTTCTGATGCTTTTTCTATAGGCCCATAGTGCTGGATTCAGTTGTAGATGCCAGTCTCTGCCAGACTTACAGTTCGGTGTAGGATTTTTAGAATATTCTTGTTAGATGCCTCAGCCTATCCATTACCTTGAGGATAATAGATTGAGGAGAAATGTTGAGTAATGTGGAACTGTTCACAAAGGTCATCAATGTATTTATTTTTAAATTGGCCCCCATTGTCTGTTACAATTGAAGAGGGTATCCCATATCTACAAATAATGTAGTTCAGAATGAACATAGCCACTTGTTTGCTAGTGGCTTTGATTAGTGGCATGGCCTTGACCCACTTTGTAAAATACTCAGTGGCCGTAATGATGAACTTGTGTCCATTTGAAGAGTTAAGATATATTTGTCCAACCAAGTCAAAGGCCCATTGCTGAAATGGCCAATGTGTAATGAAAGGTATAGGTTCTCTGGCAGGAGCATGGATAAGATTTCCATGTGTCTGCCATTTATGTAATGTTTTTGAGAATTGAATAGCATATTTTTCCATGGTAGGCCAGTAATAGCCTACTCTGAGTAGTTTCTTTGCTAATGAAAAGCCGTTTGAATGTGATCCACATACACCTTCGTGGACTTCTTTTAATGTGAGATCAGACTCTTTGAGTTCTAAACATTTAAGAAGCGTACCATTGAGACCTCATCGATATAAGTTATTAGTGATGAGGAAATAACGCGATGTTGTCCTAATCAAGGCTCTCTTCTCATTTCAAGATAGATCATTGGGAATAGTTTGATCAGTTAGGTAGGAATGCTCTTCGTATACCGAGATTGGTCTGGGGTAGTCAAAGTAAAGATTACTGGGTATGCAGGGGTATCAAAGGCAGGATAGGAGAGTTCTTCCACCAATAAGTCATAGAAGAATTAATGTTCTTCTAGTTGTAACATGGACGCCAATGTAGCCATAGAATTTGCAACTTTGTTTTTTGTTCTGGGTATTTGCTGGAATGTGATGAAGACAAAGTATTTCTTTAAGTCATCAACCAGTTGCTTGTAGGGAATTAACTTCTCATCTTTCGTTTGATACTCCCCATTGACCTGATTGATAATTAGTTGGGAGTCACCATACACGTGTAGCTCTACAATCTTCCACTCCATAGCTAGCTTAAGACCGTTTACCAATGCTTCATATTTTTGGTGCATGGAAACATCAATTTGTAAGATTTGGGAATCTTGTAACCCCGAGGAGTTATGAATAGGACCCCTGCTCTAGAGCCTTGTTGAGTGAATGAACTGTCAAAGTACATCTTCCATGAATATTTAGTTAGATGCATGATTGTTTCATCAAGGAATTCAATCGTTAAAGGTTCATCATCCTGGAGTGGTGAATCAACCAATTGATCTGCAAGGACCTATCCTTTAATAGCTCTCCTTTCTACATATTCAATGTCAAACTCACTTAGAATCAGGACCCATTTTTCCAAACATCCTGTTAATGTTGTTCTGCTCAGGAGGTACTTTAAAGGATCTATCTTAGCAATGAGCTTTACTGTATGTGACAAAATGTAGTGTCTTAATTTTTGTGATGTGAAGACAACTGCTAAGCATGCTTTCTCAATAATGTTCTAATTGAGCTCATAGGAGACTAGCATTCTACTGATGTAGTAGATAGCTCTTTCTTTCTTAGTTTCATCCTCTTGTGCTAGCAATACTCCTAGTGATGTAGTTGTAGCTGAAATATAGAGGAGTAATGGCTTTCCATGAATAGGCACCATAAGAATAGGAGTAGCTAGGTACCCTTTTAATTATCTAAAGTTGGCTTCACAGTGTTCATCCCATTTGAAGGTAACACCTTTATGTAGTAATTTGGTAAAGGGTTGTGCGCGGTCAACAAGTTGTGACATGAACCTCCTGATTGATTGAAGTCTCCCTTGTAATGTCCTCATTTGATTGATGTTGCGTGGAGGAGTCATCTCTAGAATAACTTTATTTTTTATAGGATCTACCTCAATTCCCTTTGCTGAAACAATGAATCCTAGGAGCTTCCTTGATTGGAATCCAAAGGCACACTTCTTTGGGTTGAGCCTTAGTTGGAACTATTCCATTCGATCCAATATTTTTCTCAAGTCAGCAATGTGAGTGCTCCTTTCTTTGGATTTGGCTAAGTTGTCATCCACGTAATCCTCCATGTTCTTATGCATCATATCATGGAATATAGTGGTCATTTCTATTTGATATGTAGCACCGACATTCTTTAACCCAAATGGCATGACATTCCAGCAAAATGTGCCCCATGCACATGTAAATGTAGTCATATCTTGATCCTCGGGGGAAATTTTTATTTGATTATAGCCCAAGAATCCATCCATTAATGAATACATTTGGTAGCCTGCTATGAGGTCTATCATCATATCTATATTAGGTAGTGGGAAGTCATCCTTTGGAAATGTTTTGTTTAAGTCTCTGAAGTTGGTACAAATCCTGATAGATTTATCAGATTTAGACATGGGTACCACATTCGAGATCCATGCGACATAGGCAATGACTCTGATAAATCCAACTTTCAATAATTTTTCTAGCTCTGCTTTTACTAGTAGTGCAACATGAGGGTGCATCTTTCTAAGTTTTTTTTTCACGGGCTTAATCCCGGGAGCTATAGATATGTGGTGCATGATTAGGTTAGGATCTAGTCCAGGCATATCTATGTAAGACCATGTGAAGTTGATTTTTTTTTCCCTCAAGAACTCTGTAAACTATGCCTTCTCTTCTTATGATAAAGATTGTGCAAGGTGGACTACTTGAGGAACTTCAACTGTGCCCAAATTAACTGGCTATGTTGGTTCTATTAGAACTGAAGACCTTTCCTAAAAGTGTTCGAGAAGAATATCAAGAATCTCATCCTTTGGCACCTCTGAGAGGTTTTCACCATTGGATACTTATTTTATTTTTACTATTTTGGGATCTGATACTGCCACAAAGTGGTTTTCACCATCAGTCCTCCTTTTCTTTTTATTTTTCAAATTTTTACTGAGAAACCTGATATCCTCCTGTGACATGTTATCGCTCCTTGCATTGGTAGAAGAAGGATGAGGTTCACAAGCATTTAGATAACAAGCCAGAGTATAGTCATTGGGAAAGTCGAGGATAGGGGTAGGATCTATTTCAGTCCAATCAATTAGGTATGGACGTATCAAAGACAAGGAATCAGACTCTAGGAAGGACAACATCACTTTAGCATCAAGATCATTAACCGACATGACATGTTCCGTTAAGTTAATTTCTTCAATGTTTATATCAATAAGAGTGAGATCATCGTTCAAAGGGTCATTGCTAGTTATATGCGGACCAAAGTCTAGTGACTTGTTAGTAGAGCTCTCATCATCATCTCTCCGTAAAAGGAGGCTTCTTTCTTGTAGCCTCTAAAATTCTTCTAGATTTATGTAATCACCAGTTTCTTCATCAATGATTGGGGGAAGGAACTCTTCTTCTACTTCAGGATTATCAGTGTCGTTGGGAGTAGTGTTAGAATGTTCATGAGGAGCTGAGGGAGCTGCAAATATGTGAATTGTATCTATTCCAATATCTTCAGTGGTGATAGATAGCTCATCCCATTCATAATCATGAGAGTTAGTAATGTCATCATCAGATCTGTTTAAGTATTCAGCAATAGTTATTTGATGTACCCGATTAGCTATCTGCAGATCAAAGTGTGGTAGATCAAGGACATGTGAAACTATGACCAATTGCCCCTAGTTAGGATGTAAATCCTATTGTTGGGGTGTGCTTGCTGTAGCTGTTGCTATCAAGGGTATCTCTGAATCATCTATTGTTGAGTCTCCTACCTCTTGAATGGGAGGTTGTGTTAACAAAGGGGTATGAAGATCTTGGGGTACCTCAAAGATGGGTACATAGCATTCTCCTTGGTAGCTAGGATCCTCCATGAAAACATGTAATAATCTTTCATAGGACCATTTCTCTAATTCGTCTGTTTCATCACTCCCTTTATCTGAGTTTGGACTGCCTTTTGAAGCGGGTTTATCCGTTTTAGTATTAAAACCCAGTCCTATTTTGTCTCTAGTATTCAAGAACTCCATGGGTATAGGCTCAATAAACCCTCATCCTATGTCGTTTAGAGGTCCCTTTCATTTTTATCCCATTTGTTTGAGGAAATCATATCCCTTTCCATACTGTTATGGGGATATCTCTACATGTTTGACCTCATCTTCCACAGGTTCTCCTTTGTAAATCCAGTCCAAGACTGCCCATTCTTCAGTGTTATCTGAAGAAGATGTGGATGCCTTTATCATGCCATTTTCTTTGTGTACTTCTAGCTCCTTGGATGCAGCAGGTGTGAATGTTGAGGAAGGTTTTCCATAGGATCTTGGTGATACTGGAAGTTCTGTCAATGATAGAGTTAGGTCCAACTTGTATTCTCCCATACCTATTTCTTTGAGTTTTAAGGTTTTGCCAAAATTCTTCATAACCATGTCCTTGGTAGTTTCAGGAGAGATTGCATCCATAGCCTCTTTGTTATGCGAGATCATACTACCTGCTTTGATATTATTACAAGTATAGTTAGCATCCACAGGAATTGTCACTTCCACCCCATTATGTGGGAGCTTTATGCACTGGTGGTAAGTAGATGGCACAACTTGCATTTCGTGAATCCATGGTCTCCCCAACAGGATGTTGTAGGCTAGAGGTAGATCCAGAACTTGACATGTGACATTCCTCTCAATTGGTCCGACTATGATAGGTAGAACAATAAGACCTTTGGAGGATCTTTCTTCCTCATCATAAGCTTTGATAGTTATCCTAATTCTATAATCAATACATGTCAAACTTGAGATTTATGAGTGAGGACTTTAATATGGAGGGGTTGATTATGTGGATGTGTCAAAGACTTATCATCCTCTTCAGAAAAGGAGAGGTAGTGTGGCGTTGAGATGTGATTGACCATCACTTGGAATTTGTCTATATCAATATCCCTTGGGACATTAGCAGCATGTAGAGCTTGTTCTAGGATTTCCCTATGTACTGTGGATATCTTGAGAAACTCAAAAATGGAAATTTTGGTAGAGGTTTGTTGCAATTGGTCTACCAAGTCATACTTTGCTCTAGGAATAGTAACCACATGTTTTTCTACTGGTTTAGGAATAGTAATGGTGGGAACTTTGGACGTTGATGTTGGTTTTGGGAGTCCTTTGATCGTGACTTGCGCTTGGCTCCGTGTCACTGCATTTGAATGGAATGAAACACCTTTGATCATGACCACATTGATTGATTCTATTTTAACATCTAACATATTGATTACATTATCATCGTTGGAATATGTGTAGTTGACTTCATTACCTTTCCCTTTAGAAGTTTCTCCTTTTTCGTAGTTCGGGAATGGTTTATTGAACATAGTATGATCTTCATTGGTAGTGTGACCATCTACTCTGATCTTTCCTCCTTCAATGAGGTCTTGAATGACATGCTTGAGCTTAAGGCAATTGTTAGTCTTGTGTCCTTTGTTTTTTTTAAAGACACAATAGGAGTTATCATCCCACCATCTTGGTTTGACCATTGGTTCCCAAGGTTTTGAATCAGGAATAGTAAGAACTTTGTTATCTAATAGAGTCCTCAAAATAGTCTTGAGAGGTTCTCCCAAAGGAGTGAATGTTCTATGAGGTTTTGAAGTCCATGATCATCTCTTTTCATTAGCATTGTTTGCTTTGGGTATGGGAGTTGTTACCTTGGAATCCTTGCTTGCTTGCATAATGTTGGTTAGATTGAATACTTCAGGTTTAGGACCAACATTGGATGTGTCTACTACGCCATCGTTGACAATATTTTTGTTTTTTTTCCACCATTTAGGCTTGGAGTTGGAGTTGTTTGATTTGTTTTCACCTTGAAGAGTGATCTCCCCTCTTTTAACCATGACTTCCTTACAGAGGGCATTATTAATCATTCTGTCAAAGCTTCCTGAGTCTTGCATTTGTAATGCGTAGTTCAATTCAGGCACCAGGTTATTAATGAAGATTTCCATTTTCTAAGATTTGGGAATGGCTCTTGAATATCGTGCAAAGATCTTCCTCCATCTTTTTAGGAAGTGTGTAAATGATTCACCAGTCTTCTATTTAGTATTACACAGATCCATCATGGTCACATCATGCTGTATGTTATAGGAGTAATGTTAGATAAATCATTGAATTATCTCCTCAAAAGTTTTGACTTTAGGGTTCAGCTTTGAGAACCATTCCATGGAATTACCTCCTAGACTTCCTAGAAAGAGTCGCATGAGGTATGTAGGTTTGTGCATGTATTCTATGCTTAGAGCACAAAATTCCCTTACATGATCGTGTGGGTCAATTTATCCTATGTACTTGTCGTACTTCGGTCTTGCCACATTGGGAGGAAATAGAACCATAGTAATACTCTTATCAAAAGGGAATGGACAAATGGAGTCCAAAGAGTATGGTGATTTTGGTTTATCTTTCTCTTGTTTGAGTTTTGTAAGCTCTGTTTGCATCAATGTTAGTTGTTTGGAAAGAATAGATATAGGAGTTGGTACTTCCTTTTCTTTGAGTTATTCCACATTGCAATCCTTAGGTAATTTGACACCCATGGATGCTAGATGGAGGAAGTATTTCTCTTTATCGTCATCAATTATCCTTTCCAATATCTTGTGGAACCTCTTAATCTGTTTGAGTTTATCGTACTCATCTTCAGGGATCTCCCCCTCACTGTCTGATCCAAATGGATCACATTCAAAGGTGGTTTCTTCATTCTCATCTAGATCTTCGTGCTTTTGACTCTTTCTATTGTCATATTCTTCAAAAGCTGCACTCCATTCGTGAGTGTTTCTATCCATTTGTGGAGAGTCTAGATCGAGTAAGGAACTTTGAGATGTTTCTCTTGGAAAGTGTGTTGATTTAGGAGGCACTTTTGATCTTTTAGATGTGTACTTGTTACGTCTTGTGTTAACCATGTGGTTATGTCTCAACTTTAGTCAACGTTTCCCAATAGTGTCAGGTAGAGTCTCAAATCATTCAAGTGAGTGTGTCTAGGTAGAAGTGTTATTTGTGTTTGGTGGAAGTAAATGATTCTAGCATCATAGGGTTATAATGCCCTGATAGTGAGCTGGGAATCAAGTTGTTGTAAAAAAGCGGGTAGACCACACGTATTGAGATAGATTGTAAGAGTCCGACAGGACATGCAAGGTAGATGTTTGAAAAAGTTTTCAATATAGCCACAGTGAGACCAAAAGAAGCAATAAGGACAAATGAAAGAGTCAAAAGGGGATCCAAAATAAACTATCTTCCTCTAAGAGGCAATGATGCAAGTTCCCACTGTTCAAATGTTGTCAGTTTTTTTTTGGTAGTGCGTGAAGTTTGAAGATCACATTTTTGAGATTTTTCAATGATTGAAAAACACATGTAGACCAAGGTTTTGAATTTTGTTGCTTGTTTGAAGAGTTTATATTTTTAATGATTTTCAGTCATATCAAGCATTGTTGCATTGTTAAGAGGGTGAAACAGACACACATCTTATCCCTATTTTCTAGGTGGAGAATGAAAATATTTGCTCATTGACTTAGGTACACACTCAAATACTAATTAGAATACAACTATCACCAAGCACGCAATGGCTCTAGTCATGATGCTATATTATCCGAATCCAAACACAAGTGAGGGCAAGATATGATGAGTGTCGTGGGGCAATTAATTTTTTCCTTGCACAAAGATTATCACCCTTTTGGGGATGAATCAAGAATTATTTTAGTTTAAATGTTGTCTTTTATTGGGCAATCCGTTCAAAACCGTCCCCCATAGAATTGCACAAGGCAAAATTGAGGCGTATAGCCCTATGAGTACCTGAATATGTGTAGTCTCACAAGCAAGATTCAAGCGGATCCACTCTACACATACCCAAGCATGTTCAAGGAATGATGTCAAAATTCCATGAACAAAACCGACTCCGTCTTTCGAGGCTTTAGCCTACGAGGAAGCAATTATTTATAGTGAGTTGGAAGGGTTGGTGTAAAACCTGTCCTCACTTGGGTAATTCTTGGGAGATTTTTTTCTCAACTGGAAGGCCCTCTACTATTTAAATAAATGTACAAAGGATTGGCGAGTTTAGGATGTCTAGATTTCTGATTCTTTGAAAGAAGAATAGCATACTCTCCTAATCCATGCCATTTTCT
This sequence comes from Thuja plicata, assembly GCA_018584345.1. Lineage (NCBI taxonomy): Eukaryota > Viridiplantae > Streptophyta > Pinopsida > Cupressales > Cupressaceae > Thuja > Thuja plicata. Next base: position 4,221,072 of record MU224884.1, read on the forward strand.
CCCAAAACACACAAATCAATGTTCATTCCTTCAAGCTATGTTGAGCTCGATTTAGGTTGTTCCTATTTAAGAAAAATAGGATGCTTGAAGGTAAATTTTGCCTTGTTCAATTGACCACAGTTTTTAGTGCTTTGCTTGTCCAATTACTAATCCAAAATGAATTAAATGATTGAACTTGTTCATTTATCCCACAAATTTAGTGCTTTGATTGTTCAATTTCTGATTCCAAATGAATTAAACAATTTAACTTGTTCTTTGAACCACAAGATTTAGTGATTTTTGTTGTTCATTTACTGATCCCAAAATTAGACGATGAGGTTTGCTTTGTTCAATTACTCCAATTTTTTTTCAAATCCTAAATTGACTTGTGAGTTTATGATTTTCCTTAAAAAGGAAAAGAGAATATTCCTCTGGTCAATTTAGTATAAGATTGGAAAATGTTTTTAGTTTTGAAAGCATAAGAAAAGAATATAAGTCAAGATAAGGGATCAACAATCTGTAAAACCACAAGTTAGTATCTTCTTTTCCCTCTCTTAGTTCTGACATCAATATGCAAACACAAGTTAGGCTAAAAATAGGATCACAATCATGGAAACAACCAAGTTAGCAAGTTAGAAATCAAATTTGCAAATGTTAGAATCCTGTATTTCTGCCCCCTGGATGACAGATGATATTTCAGAGACCCAAAATGATAAACCCTAAAAATGATAAAAGATTGAGCCCAAACGATAAAACATACCCAGGACGATATTCCTTTTATGTGAAATGATAAAATAACCAAAAACACAAAATAAGCTGTTGGAAACAATGTTGAAGCCAAATTTTACCTTCTGGAAATGCAACGACAGACGATATTAAAACTCCCAGAAATGATAAAAGATTGACCGAAAATGATAAGTTGCTCCTGGAGACAATAGAAGAATGACCAGAAATGATAAGTTTCTCCCAGAAATGATAAGATGCTCCCAGAAATGATAAACTGCCTGCAAAATTTGAAAATGTTAAGGGCAGAGAGAAAAATTTGGTGAAATTTTGAGCTATCTTGCCCCACGGTGGGCGCCAGAGATGTGTGTGTGATTTTTGTACCTATTAAGAGACACAACACTTCAATAAATCATTACATTAGTGACAACAAAGGGGTTAGTAAACATAGCAATCACTAAAATCGATCTATTGCTTCCTATCTAGGAGGAGTATGAAAAATGATATAATAGCCCTCAGATTATGCATATTCCAGTGACAAATACAACCTAAGAACGAAAGATTCAAATGAAAAGTAATCTAAATGTTTCAAAAACATGCATGCTAGCTCTAGAAATGGAGATTACAACAATATAACTAAGATTTAAGCTAGAAAGCACTATGAAAGTCCTAAACATGAGCAATATGAGATTGCTTCCTTAATTCTCCAAATATGGGCAGCATAAGGATGCTATTAACTCTTCAAAATTAGGAGCATTACAATAATATATTTCATAAAATCAAGGGCCATTTGAGCTCAAAATCCATCCTATTTATAGGAGAAATGGAGGAAGGGGAGAAGACTCTAGAAGGGCTACCATTAATGAGGGTGTAAGACGCATTAATGAGGTATGGGTGGAAGGAATATGTAAAAGCCATTAATGCTTCATTTATGAAAGCATTAATGAGGTATGGGTGAGGGTTTAAGAAGCATGGGTGAGGGTTTAGAGTCAATCCTGACAAGGTGGACTTGAGGAAAGGAATCTTGAGATTCCTTGACTTTCTCAAGTGGGTGGAGTTGTTAATCATTCCTTAATGGAATGTGACAACATTAAGGGTAGCTTAGGATTAGGTTTAGGGTTTGAGGGAATATTAATAAAATGAATTGTTGTAATAACATATTCATTTACTAATAGGGATTTAATTAATAATTTAAGCTTTTGTTTTGCTTTGTAATAATTAATTAGGACTATAGCCAAATTGAATCAATTTAGGCTAGGGGATTGATCTTGCAAGTGATGAGGTATAAATAGGATTTCATTAATTCTCTTTTAAATTTATTACCTTAGCCAGATATGATTTGAATTGATTTGATTGGATTGGCTAAGATGATTAATGTAAATTAGTGATTAGATCACTTAGGAGATTAAATCTGATTCGAATGAATTATGCCAAGCAGTAACAGAGTTGTTTGGACATAATTGGGGGTATGATCACACTTAGGACAAATAGGGTCTATGGTCAGAGCATACCAAAACCGGGTGGTTACAAAATCAAACGTAATTTATACACATCAAAACATTGTGGCTGATTTTCTGAATAATTAATCAAAATATGGATTGGACAACCTCTATGAATATTCTGAAAAATGACATTTAACCCGAATCTCATCCGAACCTCTTTTTAAAGAATATAAACCATTAGATTTATTTACCTCAGCCATAGATTCACTCAACATTTCAATAATTTCCTCATTATGGGATGGGGGTGAATTGATATCACCTTCAAAATAGAAATATTCCAGAACCAGATCATTTTCAAGTTCTTTTAAGAACATCTTGTTTTTACCATTCTCCTCATTGATTTTGAATGCTTCAAAATCTAGTTCCATGTGAGGCAAGATATCAACTATAGATAATTTATTACTCTCAAATTCTCTTTTAACATTCTCATGATTTTTTAAACATTTAGCCTGCAAGAATCCTCCATCATAGCCACAAATGAATTGAAAATATTTATAATCTATTTGCATATCAACATAAGTGATATCTTCTGATTGTTTATGGCTACACATTTTTCCTTCATGTTGATTTCTAAGGCTTTCCTGATTTAAACTATCTACTGAAATCTCATCAGAAATTTCAAATGTAAAAGATTCAAGAATTGAAAAAGAAGAGACCTCTAGAAAATTCCTGTTTAGTTCTTCATCATACACACCTTTAGCGGTTACAACTACGCAATTCACCAATTCCTCTATTTGGGTGGAATGATCATATACATCTCCATAAGAATTAGTTTCATCAACATGTAAATAATAGTCCATAAAAACATTAGAGGCGAATTCTTAATCACAGAAGATTCTCGGAAATGTGCTTCATTAAATACTGTTAGAATTTGACAAGGAGAAATACATGACACTAACTTTGCTCCTTTTGTAACAAGACTTATTTGCAAAGGTTTCTTTTTTGAATAAAAGATTTTATTATGAAAGATAAATTTAGATTCTAGGAATTTTGCAGTACCTTTGCTGATGCATTTCATTCCACTCAAAATCATATCATCCTCTATACAAAAGAGATAGGACTCACTTTCCCATTCGTGGTTTCACAAACAACATCAAGTATGCTAATACATTTCCAATGAAGTATTAATTGATCAACTAACATTCACACTTCTGAATGATGTTACTTTCATAGTATATCACATGCCTTAAACTTAACATCACAATCTCTATCTCTATCCTTATGATCCATCTCAAAAAATTGATCTTACATATCAACTTGTTCCTTCACACTATCGGTCATAAGAGAAAAATAATTAGTTGTCGGCCAAATACCTTATCAAATATCCATTCTAACCTTAATCATAATGCGTACATCATGTACCATGTCTTCTCTGACTCCTCCATCAATCAAAAAAATTATACCATCGATCCAATAGGATGGCTGCATGATCTAATGATCAATTGTCTCTGTCTAACACCTGTTAACCCGATAATACAAAAAATCACAACTCCATCAAATTTTAACATAAAAATCTGTGATCATAAACATAGATGTATATATGTATTTTGAGTCATCTCTCCCAATCGCACATAAAAAATCTATCATAGGTATCCATACCGATCAAAATACTAAAATTGTAGCACTGTGCCAACAAGTTTATACTTAAACAATTTTAATATCTGACCTTCGGTATCACAAAATTGTGTCAGCCAATCATCTAAAATATGTTTAGTTTCCATCAATGGACATTTACAATCTCTCCATTAGTGTCTCTTTCCAACATTTTCTGCCTTTCACATGTGCCTGGGGCACATTTTGTTGGAATGCTATGCCTTTTGGTCTCAAAAATGCAGGAGCAACATACTAGAGGGCTATGATGACCATATTTCATGACATGATGCATAAGAATATGGAAGCCTATGTTGACGACACTTTGCCAATATCAACAAATAGAGCTACACACTTGGCTGGCTTAGAAAATATTTTTAACAGAATGAAACAATTCAAACTAAGGCTAAATCCAAAAAAGTGTGCCTTTGGTGCGATGTCAGGTAAACTCCTTGTACATTGTCTCGACAAGAGTAATTGAAGTTGATCCAGAAAAAGGAGCAACAATTATGGAAATGCAAGCGCCAAGAAATATTGTTAGAGTAATTATCTGTTTGTACACTTATTAATTAGATCACTTTGATTTAATTAATTAAGTTGTTTATTACACTAGTTTTACTTAAGCTATCTCTTAGGTGCATTATAATTAATATAGTTATTAATGTGCAACCTAGCTTTTCTAGTTTTAGGGTTTCGTTCACCTTTATAGGTTGAACTTTGTAGTTCTTTCTCAATTAACTCAGATTATAATTTCGCTCTCACATTTTGAGCAACTTTTGAGTTCTTCTTTTTCCCTCTTTCTGCTTCTCTCCTGTAACATGTTATTTGCATACAGGTGTTCTTGGCGTTCTGTGGATTTGTCTCTCAAATCCTACATGGTATTAGATCTTCCTTGCTACTGCCTGGTCTGGAGGTCTTAAAGCCATGATTCGAAGAAGAAAACCATAGCTTCTATAGAGTTTTTTCTTCATCTTGGAAGAGGCGCTTTTGAGCAAAAACGGATGCCGCAATTGCGCTCAGAAGGCCCGGGAGATCAACTATTCATATAAAGTTGGCCATATTTGGCCATAGTAGCATCTGGGAAATTTTTTTCCCCTTGAATCCGTATGACATGCTTTCTGAGGCAAGAAACATTAAAAAAATAAAAAAAATTCCCTTTAGGGCTTTCTACAGAGCGCAGCCGACTGCAGCCCACCGCGCCGCCGCCGCACCACCCCGGCGCCACCCAGGCTCAGCCTGCGCTCGACCCTCCACCAGCGCGTTTCTCCCGCCGCCGCCCGACCCTCCACCTGTGCAGCGCCGGCCGGGAGCCACCCGGCCGACTGCGCCGCTGCTTCTCCACCTGCGCATCGCCGATCCCCCATGATGTCATCATTCTAGGGGGTGATGTCATTTGATGGCAAGAATTCAAATTTTTCGGTGACCGAAATTTTTTTTTGGTGAAACAGGCCAGTGATGTGCAGACAGTCGTCAAATTTCTTCCCAGCAGCTACGATGGTCGTTTGATCTTCAAATTTTTTTCCGTGTCTATTTTTTTCCAGAGAGCTATTTCTTGAAGGTGCTGTTGGTTTTTTGGCCGTATCTTGGGCATACGGTGTCCGTTTTTGAAAAACAAAATATCACCGAAAAGGTGTTTTCAAGCCAGACGTGATGATGCTAGTCTCATTTGATAGTCCAGACATTTGAGATCTTATTTTTGTTATTGAAGTAGAGGCTTCATTTTTCCTCCATCTCTACATTTGGCATCCAAGTTTTCTTCTCATTTTTTGTGCTTTCTATAGTTGTTTCTTTTCTGTATGGGGAATAGATTTATACATTGTGGGGGGTGCATTTTATTTTTGTACTTTAATTCAGAAACAACCCTTCTACTTCTGTTTACTTCTTCTCTCAATGTCAGACCCCTTTGTGGCCCGGTTGACACCACATAATTATCACACCTGGAAAGCACACATGACCAGGATACTCATGTCATGTGGCTTATGGTCATGTCTGGATGAGAACCAACCTATTCTACAGCATCTATTTGAGGTCCTTCAGCACAGAAACAAAATGGATGAATCCATGGGTTTGATTGCATTACACATTTTAGATAGCCTCCTATTTCATCTAGATGGTTTGACCACTCCTTGCGCCTATTGGGGAAAGTTTGCAGATCTGTTTGGCACAGTGAATGCATTCTGGGCACTTCATCTTGATGTAGAGTTGACATCCTTGTCTCCTAATAGTTTTTCCACCATTGAGGACTTCTTGATGAAGTTCAATGCTCTCCGATCACTTTTACAAGGATGTGGGAAGACCAAATCAGATGATGAGTGTATCTTTCTGATACTCTCAAAGCTTCGTGGAGAGTTCCATATTTTCTCCTCCACTTTCTATTCCACTATAGATGCCTTGGGTCCTAGGTACAATATGCCTTCCTTTACAGCCTTTTGTGATCGATTGACTCAAGAGCAATAAAAGATTCAATAGTTTAATGATGCTTAAGGTTCTATGAGCCATGCCTTGGTTGCTCACCCATCTCCACGAAAACTAGAGCATAAACATGTATCATCATCCATAGAATCTTGGAAGGATTCTCCTTCTCAGCATTCCTCTGGCCCACCTCCTTCACCTAAGGGGAAATCGAAGACAGACAAACCCAAGTGTACTTATTGCAATAAGTTTAATCATGACGAGTCTCAGTGCTTTCAGAATAAGGTACATGGATATGCCCAACAGATTGCTGATTTGACAGCTCTTCTTCATAAGAGCAACATTAATATTCCTTCTTCCTCTTCTCGATGGTGTTCTTCATCATCGTCTTAGGCAGATGGGTCAGACAACGAAAGGGTCATGCCTTATATGCATCTGCTATAGCTCCCTCTTCTAGGTGGTTGTTGGATTCTAGTGCTTCACATCATATGGCATCTTCTCGGAGTTCCTTCTCATCTTTTGCGACCTCTCCTACCCCACACATCTTGATGGGGAATGACACTGTTATGCCTGTGTGTGGTCAGCGTTCTATTGAGATCATTGGTGGTGCATTCCATGATGTACTATGTGTTCCATCCTTGTCATTGAACCTTCTCTCCATTTATCAGATTACTCACAGCGGGATAGAAAAGACAGTTGAGTTCACTGTAGATTTTGCACACATCAGAGATAGTGCAACTGGCCACATTGTTGCTACAGGGATAGTTGATCATGCCACCTTCCTATACTCCTTCTCCCATTTTGGTCCACCATCTTTAGTGTCAAAGAATATCTCTCCTTCTTCATGAGTGCCTAGTGAGAAGAAGTCGGGTCACCTGAACTTCTGTGTTGCTCCTAAGATCAGTGTTGTGGCTTCTCCACCTCCTCCTCCTGTTGCACCTGCATTTGTTCAACATGATTCTTCTTCAACAGTCCCTGTTATGGTCACTCCCTGCATCGCACCTTCCCCTCTAGTTGTTGAGGGCATATATGAGGAAATTCATCCCCTCCCAGGTGACAGATTCAGCCCATCTATTGGCCCACCTTCATTGGAGATTCCATTCCAGGAGTCCCATTCATTCTCCTTTGAGCACCAGCTTGGCCTTCTAGTTTCACCTCTCATTCATGGGTTTCCTTGTTGCTCCGTACCTCTGTTTCCTCCACATTGGAGTTCCATTGGTTTGATCATTCCTACAGGGGTTCCATCTTTTTGGGGGAGCTTTGGTGTCTCATCCCTCTCTCATGGGGGTTTGATTATACTTATGGTTTTGAGAGAGTCTCTTGAGCCATTCTTTTCTATTTTTTTTTTCTATCTCTTCTTGGAGTAGGGTTTTTCCCATGTGGTTTTCTCTATTTCTCCGCTTTACAGAGATTTGGTTGTGCTTGGGTACCTGATCAAGCCTTGTTGCCAGGACCCATTTTCCTTCTTTCATAGCTTTTCTAGGTTAGATTACCTCCCGAGCTTCGCTTAAGTGGGGGGTTAGAGTAATTATTTGTTTACACTAATTAATTAGATCACTTTGATTTAATTAATTAAGTTGTTTATTACTCTAGTTTTACTTAAGCTATCTCTTAGGTGCATTATAATTAATATTTATATTAATTATTAATGTGTAACCTAGATTTTCTAGTTTTAGGGTTTTGTTCACCTTTATAGGTTGAACTTTGTAGTTCTTTCTCAATTAATTCAGATTATAATTTCGCTCTCACATTTTGAGCAACTTCTGAGTTCTTCTTTTTCCCTCTTTCTGCTTCTCTCCTGTAACAGGTTATTTTCATGCGGGTGTTCTTGGCGTTTTGTGGATTTGTCTCTCAAATCCTACAAATATCACACAAATCATAACACTATAAGGCAAGCTACAGTCAATTAGGAGGTTTATCTCACAACTAGCAGATAAAGCCTAACCCGTCATGGAAAAATTACACAAGGGCGTAAAATTCAAGTGGGATGAAGGATGTGAAAAGCACTTTCAACAGATCAAAGAATACTTAGCAAATTTGTCTGTCTTGATGGAACTAATACCAAGAAAACATCTTCTACTATATATCTCATCTATAGAAACATCACTTGGTGCTCTACTAGCACAATATGATGAAACGGAAAAGGAAAGAGCAATTTACTACATACGAAAAACAATGGTTTCCTATGAACACAATTACACCATTATTAATAAATCTTGTTTAGTGGTAGTATTTGCTTCTCAAAATATCTGACATTACATGCTCGCACATTCTGTCAAACTGATTGCAAAAAATTATCCTTTAAAGTACTTGTTAAACAAGGCAACTCTAACTGGCAGACTAGCAAAATGGGTGATGGTACTCAAGGAATTCAACATTGAATACATAGATAGAAAAGCCATCAGAGGACAAGACATTGGTAATCCTATGGAAGAGGCTTCTCTTCAAGACAATAAACCACTAATCATAGAATTTCCTAATGAAGCTATTCTACATCTGACAGAGCACTCATGGAAAATGTTCTTCGATGGTTCGTTCACACAACAAGGGTCTGAAGCTAGTGTTATGCTTATAATACCCAAAGGATACAAAAAACCCAAAGAATACAAGATGTTTTTTCCTTGCACAAACAACATAGCCGAGTATGAAGCTTTCAAAAATAGACTAAAGTTATCTATTGAATGGAGAATCACAGAACTACACATCTATGAGGATTCTTAGTAAGTGATCAATCAAGTGAACGATCAATATCAAACCAAAGATGATAAGCTTATGCCATATAAGAGGATGGTTGATGATCTAAAGAAGTACTTTGTATTAATCACCTTTCAGCAAATACCAAGAGAAGCAAATAAAGCTTCTGAAACCATGGCTACTTTGGCCTAAATATTTTAATTAGAAGAGCATCAATTTCACTATGACTTCTTGGTGAATGAACTCCCCTTTCCAACCTATGATTCTCCAGAATCCCAAATAGTATGCTAAATTGTGGGCACTAAATCCTCTTGATACAACCAAATATACTCCTACCTACATGACCTAATAATCCCCGATGACCTATCCAAAAATGAGAAGACAAACCTTACAAGAAATGCCATGCGTTATTTGATCATAACTACTAATTTGTACAAACGAGGTCTCGACGGTACTCTCCTTAGGTGTCTAAAAAGTGAAGAGTCTGAATGTGCACTAAAAGAATTCCATGAAGGTATTTGTGGGTCTCATTCGAATGGTATTTCATTGGCTAAGAAAATCCTAAGGGTGGGGTATGACTGACCTTCCATGGAGAAAGATGCTATTCAGTTTTTGAAATCCTACAAGAAATACCAAATACACGGTGACCTAATCCATGCTCCTGCTCGAGAGTTGTTACCTTTTATCACACACTGGCCATTCCAACAATGGGACTTTGACTTGATAGGGAAAATATGCCCCTCCTCATCCAGTGGACACAAATTCATCACTACAGCCACTGAGTACTTTACCAAGTGGGTTGAAGCAGTCCCACTTATCAAAGCAATTGGAAAACAAGTATCCATGTTTATCTTGAACTATATCATTTGCAGGTATGAGATCCCTTCCTCTATTATAACAGATAACGAAGGATAATTCAAAAATAAAGATATGGACGAACTATGTGATAAGTTCAAAATTAACCAGCACTATTCCTCTATCTACTATCCTCAAGGGAATGGACAAGCTGAGGCATCCAACAAAAACATATTGAAAATATTGCATAGAATAGTAAATAAGTTAGGGAATGAGTGACATCTCAAATTAAATCCATCTTTGTGGTCTTATCAAACCAACATCAGAACACCTACAGGGCCAACGTCATTTGCCTTGGTGTATGGTGCAGAAGCAGTAATGCCTATTAAGGTAGAGATAGCATCGCTCAAAAACTGCAAGGGCTCATCACTGATGAAGATTACCGGATTTCCAGAATCCCATAGTTAGATATACTTGATGAAAGAAGGAAAGAAGCATTTGACCATCTAAGGGTCTACCAAAAAAGGATGTCTAGAGGTTACAACAAGAAATTAAGATACATATAATTTCAGGTTGGCGATCTTGTACTTAGAGAAAATCCAAAGAATCAACATCACGAGAAAAAGGGTAAATTTGAACCCAACTAGATGGGTTCCTTTGAGATTACTGTAACATTTGGCTCTGGAGCCTATCAACCATCAACTCTAGAAGGGGAGACATTTCTTGATCCTATCAACATAATCCACCTGAAAAAGTTCTATAGCTAGACATTCTAAAAAGTTCTTGTACAATAAAAATGACCCTAAAAAAATACCAAAAACAACAAAAAGCATAAAATCCAAAAAACATTTGGAAAAAGTCCTGAAAAAATGATCATCCTGGTGAAAACTTGGAAAACAGGCGCCTTGATGGATCCAGAAAAAAGTGGAAAAGAGAAAAAATAAAAAAAGCAAAAAAAATCAAAAAATTCGAAAGCAAAAACGTGCCTTGATGAAAACCTGGTAAACATGCATCTTGGTAGCAAAATATAAATTTTCCAAGTGGTGAAAACTTGGCAAACAAGCATCACTTGTAACTAGCACTCAATCTATCAATGTTTTGCTTGACTATCTCACGTACAAAGGACTCAGCTTGCTTTGTTGCACTTAACAACCCTTCATCGCTTTTGTGACCTTGTGCAACCCAATCCAAACATTGACTTAACATCCTAGCTTGGAATCGATCGATATCTTAGTCTTACAGGCTTATTCATCACTTGGGGAAGTCTTGTAGTTATCAAGTCAACACCTTGTTGGTCATTCGGCTAATCAATGTTAGCTATCCTGGTATCTCAGCCACCAGACAGTTTGCCACTAACACCACTGGTTTTTTTCAACACCTTAATCAAATAGTTTTTTTGAAAACTACCTATTTGGACACATTTTTGTTTTTCAACACACATTAGATAATTTATCAATGCGCTTAAATCTTGGCTTAATAACACTCAAGCACATGACAATGTTTTTCAACACTAACACCCACAAGCACAATGATGTTTCTCAACACTTTACACAGACAAACATATCACAATAAAAAACTTGCTCAAAGAATGATGATAATTTTATTGAATGTTGTCTGTTACTGATGTTTTTCATACTCTTTTCTTTGGTTGCTACTTTTTGGTGTAGTTTTTATGATCCTATAACGTCAAGTAAACAGGGTGTATATGATAAGAGATTCCTCATTAAGGTGGAAAATCCTCACATCCCTCGATCCTGCTTACATGCACGCCAAGGTGAGATTGGAACTATCTCCTTGACTGTTAATCTGCCTGTTTACGCAAGAATACACTCATAGTTATTTCAGCTAGGAATGCCTCAATACTGGTGTACCCTTTCAATATAACCTAGAAAGAATGTTCAAGTTATCCTGGTTCTTATACCTTGATGCTTACATTAAGTTTCCCACACTTTATTCGATGAAAGTCATACTCATATCCTTATGGTCGCAGTGGCACCAGTAAGGATTTTATTGACTCCAATGTACCAAATGCTCGATGATGACAAGCTAGCTAAAGGAATTAGTGACTAGACTCACGTCCTAGGCTTCATTTCAATCTTAGGCTTGCATAATATCATTATAAAGAAAAAAAGAGCTATCGTTCTACCATCGAATACTTCACAGAAGCGGTCAACTTCATTGATCTCCTTATGGTTATATATCTGCAAGAAAGAGTCAGAACCGACCATGAAAGAATCAAATCATCATAGTTTTTAGAGAACAAAATATCATGATAAGAGCATGGTACATAATGAGAAAAGCATAAAAAGGCTTGTGTTCATCCAAGATATATATAGGAGTTACTCAATACAATGATAATTTACTCGGAAGTAACACATGAATGAGAAAAAGATAAGAAAGCATGACATCACACAAAGCATGAATCGATCATATATATATCTCAAAAGTATCAGCGTCTACAAAAAAAATGTTCTCAAAATATGCATTTTTGATGCAAATGAATCATGTGTATAAGCAATGGGTCTCACAAAATCAGAAGGGGATGAGATATAAGAGGGGAATATTAATAATTGCTCCCTCCTTCACCACCATCACAAAGGGGAGGTAGAGGAACATCTGTTTGAGGTTGAGGGCCCACTCCCTCAGATCTCACCAAGTACTGCAAATATGGAGGTACATGCTGCGCTACATGAACTGCCACACTGTATACTACAACGTAGTAGGCTTCCCTTCTAGTCTACTGAGTAACCTCCCGCTGAAGAGTACTACGCTCAGCTACGAACCCCTGGGTCTGCTCCTCAATCCTCTCATCTCGCTCATCAAGGGAATGGTATCACTCTGAAATCTGCACCTGAGCCACCACTAGCTGTGTCTATAGCCCTCAAACCCGTCCCCTCAAAGTGCAGATCACATCTTGTGGGGTCTTCTCTCTAGACACACCCTCCTCCTCTCTGACCTGTGCATGCCCCCACTGACAAACCTTTTAGACTACATCATAAAAATGGGATCCTGTTGTGCATCACCCATCTCCTCATCTACTATACTTGTGGGAGGAGGACCCATGCCAACATAACCTAATGTACCTCCCTCTTCGCACTTTCACTGCTTCCCTATTATAGGTTCCCTACTAAAACTGGTACATGGGTCTCCTCCTACTCTCCTGGACACTAGAAACCTCTATCCTCACCCCTATCCCTCTGTGGAACATCATCCTCCTTAATCTATGGGGGTCTCTCAGATGGATATGTGAATCTCAGGAAGGGATGACGAGTGAAGTAATCTATGTGTTGTGGTGTGACCCCTGCATCAACCACATCCTCCAAGCAATCCCAAGATGGCCGGTGCAACTATATGATATCCTACAAGAAAAGAGCCAAAGATAATCTAGGAGCCCACCCTCGATGCTCCTCATCCATAAAATGAGCATAAGACATAAACTCCTATGCTATGCTATGAGGCCGTACATACTGTCTCAATATCAAAGAGACTACAAAACACTCAACAACAATAAAAGTCCTCCCAAGAAGAGGATGTGACACAAACAAATATCTCCTCTGAGCCCTCCAATCGACCTAAGCCTCAGTGCCTCTATGCGACCTCCAAATCACCATACTAAGGTCATCAAGCTGACGCCTCCAATAATGTGTCTTCCCCAAGCGGGACTGCGTAAGAAAACCTAAATACCCGTACACATAAGGCTGACCACCCTGCCGTGGATCATCTGTCATGGGCCCGCAAATGGAAAGGTGCTCCCATGCCCACACCTAAAAAACTAGTACACCTGTAGCCATACCCATGACACCTCAGAATACAACATCATGCATCTCATGGTACATATGTGCAAGAAGGAACTGAACCCAACTTAACTGCTATGGCCTGGCCACAAGTATCTCCAGAACCTGACCCCAACCGCAAAGGAATCCCTACTGAATCCTATCTGCCATGATGAAACACCTGATGAATCTCTCCATAACACAAGGAAGAGGATATTGTGCACCATACTGAATCACCATGTCATCCCAGGTGATCGCTCGATCCAGAATAATATGATCATGAAAAAATAGGATGAGAGCCTAAATACCAAGTCACAGATCTGTGTCATACTCCACATGCTCTCCAACAAATGGGATCCGAAGAATCCTGTAAATGTCCTTGGGAGTATGGTCATCTCCCCGGTAGGCAAGTGAAGAAACATATTGTGCTCTCTATAGAACCACTCTACTAAGGTTGTGAGCAATCCGTAGTTCACACAAATATCTGTCATCTGCAATAGCCAACCGAATTCACACTCACTAAGATGACCCCTCTATGCATCTGAAATATTCCTCACTAACCACATGGTCGAAGGATAAGTGGATCTAAACTGAATGTCTAGTAACTGTGCTTGTAAAAGAGAAACAATGCAAAACCGTCATTAATCGAGCAAATCAGGCTAAAAATGATGCGTACATTAATCGTGACAGTAGGACAAGCTGAAAAACATGCCAAGGAATCTAAATTTATCAGCAAGGGAAATTTTTTTTTTTTTTTTAATATTAAAGCCATAGGAAAAGCTTTTTGTTTACCATACGACAAACTACAATAAAGGAACACTAGCATGAAGACCCGTACGAGTCAGGACTAAGGCTAGTACAAAAAATAGCCTGACACGACAAAACATATATCTGCATATGACAAAAGGGGCAGGGAAGAAGGTTCTCGTACGAGTCACGGGTCCCTCCCAGATGAAAAAACCTATGGACCTATACAAAAAACTAATTTTTGGTATTTTTTCGTACGGGCCCTCTTATGGGCTCGTACGACGAACCGACTCATGGTTGGAAAAAATGAATAAAAACATTGAAAAATCTACCAAAAATGTGCAAAATTAGAATTAAAGAGATAGCCTTTCGATTACTCACTGGAGGCGGGTAATCCCGAGGCCGGTTGTGCCTCTGCATGTGCTCAAATTGATGATTTTCCACAGGGACCACCATTTTGTCTCAGAGAAGGTTTTGAATTTTAAACTGAGTAGGTGAAAATGACCCTTTTGACCTTTATATAGGTTTTGACCTAATTTTCAAACTTGCTCCGATGAGCATGAAAATTGCACCCTTGGCTAATTGGACAATCCTGAATCCATTTCGGGATTGAAATCAAAATCCGACAATATTTTTCTGGTAAAAATGTAGATTAACCTGTTACTCAAATGCAGTTGATCATTGACGCTTGCCTCACTGGATTCCTCTTCAATATCATTCCTAATCGACTGAATCAAGCATTCTCTACTTTAATCCAAGAAAGTCAACCTTGGTCAACCCAAGTCAACTCTCAATCACCACAAGTTAACCATACTTTAAATCAAGCTTGAATCTAATTCTTTTGCATATATTCAGACCATTCGATGCTTTTAAACCCATCACAATTGTGCTCGTCACCCTAACCTCATTTCGATTTCGCTCCCGAGGGGGCAACATCAATACACCAATAATTTAATTCAAATCAACAAGTTTAATCTCTAGGGCCATCAGAGCTCTGTATCAAATCATGATTCCTCTAAGTGATTTCATCGCTTCATATCAAGTCACTTGAATCCCTAGGGGCATATCAGTTTCATCGCACCGCATCAATCTGATAGTACCACTTAATCAGGTAATTGGTTTTATCAGAACCCATATCAAGTCAATTACCCTGAGTAATCAACCGAATGACAGTTAATTTCATCGCACTACATCAGGTTGATTAGTCATTCACACTAATCCAAGATTGAGAAATCTGCTTCAAGGATGGATATTCAGTTTCATCACTTCACATCAAGCTGAATACTCGAACCTTTCTATTAGTCTTTGCTCAATCAAGTCCAGAGATGATATCTTTAGATCTCCCTATTGAAGTCTTCAGTCAATCAAGTCCGAAGCTGATATCTTCAATTTTCAATCGATCTTCGTTCAATCAAGTTCAGAATCGGTTCCGATCTGTGGGATAGTTTCATCGCTTCAGATCAAGCTATTCTCGATCTGTCAACAAATGTTCTTTGAATCAACGCGTTGCTCGCACTGTTAGGAATAAGGTGTCTCAACCTTGGATAATTCCTATTCTTATTATTTGTTTTGTAAAATGTATTTCTTGCAAATAATGTAATTAAGTGTGAGTGTACATGTCTAGTTGGCATGTTGATGTGTCACTCCACTTGATGTGTCGGCATCTTGAATTGTGTGTAAGGAGATCATGGCTGAAACGGTTATGACAGATTCCTATGACACGTAAGAGCTATTTCTAGAAGATTCAATGACAGGTGAAGACATGCAAGACATGTGGCAACTAATAAAGTTGAGTACTGTACACTCTTTTGAAATCATGGGGTTCGCGGCAGCACCCCAAAATTTTTTTTCGGGTTCCTATTTTCTCGGAGAAGGTAAAACCCTAATATGGCTATCTTTGGAAGTTGCCCTAAAAAGGAAAGCGCATGATATAAGCATTTTTTAGGGTTGTAGACTGGGATAGAAAAAGAGTGTATTGTTGGTATGATCTCGTGCTACTGGATTTGTCTTTGAGTGTCGATTGTCTCCTGAAAGAACTTGCATTGCAAGTGTGTTGTAACCATTGTGTTGAAGATAATACATTGTGCAGGTTTTGGAGTGCTGGGATTTTTTACTGAAAGGTTTTCCCCAGGGTAAATCATTGTGTCATTCTCTATTTTTGTATGCATGGTATATGGCTGCAATATCATTGTTAAAGTAGTTAATGAATCTGAAATTGTAAGGATCTAAAAGAATTTGCACAAAACTTTCCTTTAGAGATTAGTGTAGGAAGCTGTTTCCGCACCTGAGTTTCCTTATAAGCACATCAATTCAAAGAGGGGTAAATGTAATCACCTAAAATTGGTCTAGTAAATCCATACCCCCTATTTTGATCAATTAGCCTTAAAAATCCCAAATCAAAGGCATTTATCACTAGACCCTAATTATGGGAGCATTTAATCAAACTTGCTTACATAATTGAACATAACTTGTTGAATCAAATTCTCAATCAAAGCTCAAATCACTTAATTGTTTGAACTATAGAATTTAATTAAAAGTCTCAAAACTTCTAATTAAATGAACTCATTCACACATCCTCAAACATGTGTGAGCACTCAAAATTCAGTTAAAAGCATTTAAAAGGGGGTAATTACCAAAGTTGTCTCATTCTCCCCCAAACAAGCACAAACGTGACCAATCAATGACCTTCCACCCGGATAAAGCCTACATAGATTGAAGTAGAATGAATCTCAACCACCCTTCGTGGCTCAATCTTGGCCACCCGTTTCAAGGAATTTCCTATAAAAGGGATAGCTCCCCTTGCTCAAAGGGAGGCAATTTGAAGAAGCAAAGTTATAATGCTATTTTGGTTTTAGGTTTTGATCACGTTGTAGCCTCCATCTTCATTGTAGCTTAGTTTGATGCATCTAAGTTCTAACATGATTTCTAGCTTCATTTTCCTTAGTTTGTAGTTGCATTCTTTCTTAGATTACTTCATGTTCAATATGCATTAGCTTAGTAGTTTCCATGCATTTCATCTCCATGGTTTTGAGGGCAAAGTATGCAAGTTCATGCATCTTGCCCATCTCTTGAATCTTCCGTTTTGGAGTCGTCTAGTCAGTGATTCTAAATGCCGATCTGATGAGCATCCTCCAAGAATCAAACTCGCTTCAACTAGGAAGCAATAAGCTGCTCTTGAGGGTAGTTTGCATAATGATTTGATTTTGATTTGATGATGATAACCCTTGAATTAATGATTTATTGAGTGTTTGGTGCTTCAGGTTGAAGACCACATTTACCACACACACTGGTAGATGAAATGGATGGATGATTTGGACTCAAAAGGTTTTGACTTTGTCATGTGATGAAAGAGAATTTAAATAATTTTGAATATTTAATGAAGGTTTTAAAAAGACTTAGGCTTAGAGGAATATAGAGGGTGAACCGACTAAATAAAATTATTTAGTGATAGAAGAATGACCATTAATTGGATAATCAATTATTTAATTAATCTTATCAAGCCATTTTTAGTTGTATATACATAGAAATATTACATTGATAGAAAAAAACCCATTCTTAATTGTAGATGAAAATGGAAAAACTCATTAAGTGAGCTATTTAAACTTCTTTTTATAGTAATACCATGTCCACAAGATAGTTTTTTAATCTAGGGGCTATAAATGTTTGAGTGGTGGTTGAAATTTCGCTACAAACAACGAATTGGATTTGTGGGGTGCTAAGAAACTATTTCTATAAGCACATCCTTTGAACTCTAGAATGTGGAATAAATGTTAGATAGAATATAAAAGAAAAAAAAATTAGCCAACACATTTCTTCTCCTTAATGATCAAGAAGACTATACGATTAGAACTCAAGAATGAGTTGAGAAGCACAGAGGTAGATCCATCATGCACAAAGGATGTATCTAGACATTAAAAGACTTCAAGATCATTTTCTAAAACTTGCCAAATCTACCTCCTAAATGCAGGAGATTTAACAACACAATCCATTGTGGAGCACTGGAAAGCCAACTACGAAAACCTTGACAAGGTTTACAACTTAGATCAAATGGTGGCTAATTTTTAAGTGCAAAATGTACTATAGAGAGGGAGTTGTTTAGTGACATTAGGTAGATCAAGATTTTGTTTCTAGATTTGATCATATATGTTTTCTTTGTATGTATGTTCTTTTACTTTTGGATTTGGCAACAAAAAAAAACATACATGACCAAATCTAGAAACAAAGTCGTAATATCATTACAAACTATAGAATTTCAAAAATTTAAACATTAGACATAGCTAAAATTGTAATAACAATGTATGAATCAGGAAACTAACTTTATTCAATTAATACCATCATATACAAGATTTTCCCTACTTGTGTAACGGATCCTATAAAGTAAAGATTTAGGCCTAAGAAAATATTTAACCCTAACAATTGTTAATTGAATGACACTAATTGCTCCAACAGTTGATAGATTCTTGTATCAATTAATAGATAAAATATAATTTCATTGTCAATGGGCCCTTGGTCTACTAGTGAAGTTGAATGGCTCACAACGAGTCCACGAGGGATCAAGTCTTGCTGAATGCAAGACTCTGACTTCATAAGAGATGAGGCCGGGATTGTGCCCCTCCCTCAAAAATCTGAACCTTCCATAAAAAAAATACAACTTCATTATGAAAAGTTTAAAATAATAAACCATTGCTGATTCTGTTTTAGAGAGAGCAACTGTTTTATGTTGCTCACACGATTCTTACATTCCTTACTGTAATATAAAATTAATATTACTGTCCCATTTGGCCAATCGTTCATAATATAAAAAACAATATCTTAATTAACATACATTATATGATCCAATGACTTTGGCCCAATTTGGTCCATACGTGCTCTGGATAAACTGATAATGAAATCTAACGTGTGCGGCCTGGAATCGCGACCACGAGCCTCACTGACAAAAACCCAATTCAAAATAGTCTTTGCAGAAGAAAATTTAATGCCCATAAGCCATGAAACTCGTTGAAGAGTAGGTAGACTTAACTTTGCCCAAAATCCTATGCCATCTCCCTTTTCTGTTTCTCACCTGCCATTCCACCCAGAAAAGCCAAGTCCAACGCAAGATACTTTACTCTCCCAATTCCTCCACATGACGTCCTGAATCAGATTTAGATCATACCATCCATGATTGCAGCTCAAAATTGAATCTTTTTAAGGATACCCAAATCAAAATCGCAGTTTAAAATAGCAGCCAAAGCAGCCAAAATCTGAAATTCTAGCATCCATGGTTTGGGAATCCTGAAAAAACTGATCTTTTCTAGGATTCCCAAATCGAAATCGCAGTTCAACAGCACCCAACAACCCAAATCTGAGATTCTAGCCTCCATGATTTGGGAATCCTGAAAAAAACTGATCTTTTTAAGGATTCCCAAATCGAAATCTTAGTTCAACAGACCACCCAAATCATCCCAGAACCCAAAAATGGCTCCATTCCAAAGCTTTCTCATGCAGCCCACAGGAGAACAGCTGAATGCCCAAAATGCCGCAATCACAGAAGCCATTAATTCAGTCTACCTGCTCTTCTCAGCATATCTGGTCTTCGCAATGCAACTGGGTTTCGCCATGCTGTGCGCAGGATCAGTGCGAGCGAAGAACACGATGAACATAATGCTCACAAACGTCATAGACGCGGCCACAGGCGGCGTTTTCTACTATCTCTTCGGCTTCGCGTTCGCATTCGGGACGGGCAGCCGGGCAAATGGGTTCATCGGTCATTACTTCTTTGCTCTGACAGGCATCCCCAACGAGAGTTATGATTACAGCTACTTTCTTTACCAATGGGCTTTCGCCATTGCGGTGGCAGGGATCGTGAGCGGGTCCATAGCCGAGCGCACGCAGTTCGAGGCATACTTGGTTTACTCCTCCTTGCTCACCGGGTTCGTGTACCCGGTGGTGTCACACTGGATCTGGTCGCCAGACGGGTGGGCGAGTGCGAGCCGGGCGGACGGGTTGTTGTTCAGGTCAGGCGCCATAGACTTTGCGGGTAGCGGTGTCGTTCACATGGTGGGCGGTGTGGCGGGTTTGTGGGGGGCATTGGTCGAGGGGCCGCGGGTCGGTCGGTTCGACACCTTCGGTCGACCCGTCGCCATGCGGGGCCATAGCGGGACGCTCGTGGTGCTTGGGACATTCCTCTTGTGGTTCGGTTGGTACGGGTTCAATGCTGGTTCTTTTATCAATATCTTGTCTGTGGACTCGACGACTGGTGTTTTGGAAACGTACGGGTCGGCGGTGGGTCGGACCGCGGTTACCACAACTCTTTCTGGGTCGACTGCGGCTTTGACGGTGTTGTTTGGTCGACGGATCTTGGTTGGGCACTGGAACTTGTTGGATGTTTGTAATGGGTTGCTTGGCGGGTTCGTGGCTGTTACCTCGGGTTGTGCGGTTGTTGATCCGTGGGCGGCTATTGTTTGCGGTTTTGTGGCCGCATGGGTGTTGATTGGGTTCAATTTCTTGGCGGCTAAGTTGAAGTTTGATGATCCGCTTGAGGCAACCCAGTTGCATGGTGGGTGTGGAGCCTGGGGAGTTTTATTCACCGGTTTGTTTGCGAGGGAGGATTATGTGGTTCAAATTTATGGTAAGGCGGGTCGACCGTTCGGGGTATTGATGGGTGGCGGGTGGGGACTGATCGGGGCTCAGGTTGCAGAGCTTTTGGTTATTGTTGGGTGGGTTACGGTCACCATGGGCCCCCTCTTTTTTGGGTTGCATAAGATGAATCTCTTGAGAATATCCAGAGATGATGAGATCGCAGGGATGGATATTTCCAGTCATGGTGGGTATGCTTATGATCATCGGGTGGATGACGAAGATTCTTCTAGTAATTATGGTGAATATCTCAAGAGAACGGCTCGTTAAGAGAAATGCCTCTCTATGATAATTTGAAGTGTTGGTCCTTTTGTGTTAACATGTAGCTTTTGTAAGATAGAGAAGAACTTATCCCCTATCTTACAACGTGCCATTTTTTTTCCTTATAATTGTATATGCAAAAAATTATAGAGTTCGCTTATTATTAAGAGTTAAGTTTCAAATAACTGAATAAGTTTTTCACATAATTTTATAAATTTATTTATATGCTGTCTAAAAAACATACAATTGTTGATCCCTTATTTTTATTTCATGGTTTCAAATGATACTTTGGCAGTATGACCGTTTGCTCTGCCACATCAATGATATAAATAAAAGTGGTGGAAGGGAATGTCTATCAACCAGTCAAAAAGCCCATTCCTCAATTTTCTCACTTTTCCGGTGAAATGCTGGTGTCAGAAAGGTGACGTGGTTCATTTCTACTTCATAAAAATCAAAGATAAATATATTGACATGAGGAAGGAAAAACATTAGAAGTACATTCAAAGTGTGTTGCACACGTCTTTTATGGAAAAAAAAATGTACATTCACAATGTTCTTTACGTAAACAATTGTGAAAGTATGTGCTTTAATTGGATTTCTTGTCTTGCTTTCTTTTGACTTCATTGGAGGATGGTTTGTAGTTTGTTATGGTTGGATTCTAGTGTGTCTATTTCCTCCTTGCACTTGCTCTTATTGTTTTATACAACATTGTCTTTAATGTTGTTTATTCTTACATCATTAAAATTATATTTGTGTAGTTTAATAATAACACTTTAGGGTTTTTTTTTTTAATAGGGTGATTTTTCTATAATCTTTTGAATGAGGTGCAATGGATTTTTTTTTTTTCATACATCATATCTAAATTAGAATTTGAATCTATAATTTATAAATCAGAATTTGAATCTACAATTTACATTGTGTAAAATAATAATTGAAATTAAGCAAATTGAATATACCATATAATTAATGACATATTAATTTACTAACAATCTTTAAGTATTGTAATGAATGCAATATAAGAAAACTATATACATACATACAAATATACATATATGTATGTATGCATACACACACAATTATATACATATACATATAATTTACATACATACATACATATATATGTATATCGATTTTAAATTTTATTTCTAAATTTTAAAATGGTATCTCTACATATAAAATTAAACATCTTAATTAAAATAATAAATTTTTCAAGAGCAACAATTTGAAGGTACAAAACACAAATTTTGTACCAAAGAATTAGAGGTCAATATTTAATTAGTCAAATATTAATTACACCAACCATAAATATGTGAACATCTCTAATCCAAAATTATTAAACTTCATCACATTATATTGAAGTTTGAACCATACATATGATTTGCAAATGAACTTGCTCGATGAAGTAACAAAATAATGAGCGTTGTAAGCATGGCATCTTTGTAATAATTGAAAACTCATTATGACTTCCATCCTCAAATACAACCACTTTGATGCAATTCTTGGAATATGTAGTTTGTAACAAGGATACAAATAAATATTTGCTAGAATCAACATGACAAACTCTAGAATTTTTTTCTGTGCAAGATGATTTTGTTGAGTTTTGAAGCTAAGATTTAGACATAATGATTATTAGAAAGAGACGCTCTGAAGGAAATCCCAAGCTGTTAAGAAAATAATATAGGTTGATCAAACCATTTCCTACAAGCCTAATGAGAGAAAAGAATGTATAGAAGCTTATAAATTACCATAATGCAAAGATCAAAGATATACCACAAGTTTACACAATATGACATACCTTAACATGAAGAATTTCATTTATATATTCTAAAGTAGACATTTGTACAAATAAAAAAATAAACACCTTCATTAAGATAATGAATTTTTTGAAAGCAAGGATTTGAAGGTATAAAGCATAAATTTTGTACCAAATAATTAGAGGTCAACATTCAACTATTCAAATATCAATTACCCCAAACGTAAACATGAGAAAATCACTCTGATCCAAAACTATAAATTTTCATCAAATCACGAAGTCTGAATTATGTATAAGATTTATAAATGAACTTGCTCCATAAAGTAAAAAAAAAATGAACGTTGTAAGTGTTGCATCTTTCAAATAATTAAAAGCCTCATTATGACCTACATCCTCAAATAGAATCACTTTGATATAATTTATGGAATATGCTAATTGAAGCAAGGATCAAAATAAATAATTGCTAGAAACAAGAGAAACTCTATTTTTTAAATTCTTTTCAAGATGATTTTTGAGTTTTCAAACTATGATTAAGGTACAATTAGAAAGAACTACTTTGAAAGAAATCCCAAGGTGTTAGGAAATATATAGGTTGATCAAACCATTTCCTACATCACCACATTATATAAAAGCACGTGTAGAAGCTTACACAAAAACCATAATGCAAAGATAAAAAATACCATGCTAAATTACACAAGATATATCTTAGACAATCTCTTAAGAAGGAAAAGCATGGCCTCCAAAAGCATCCAAACTCAATGTATAGTTTAGCAATAAAAACATTACAATACACTTACAAAGCCTTCATGAATACATCTAAAACATCAAGCTCCCCCAATGCATGCTCCACGTGTCTGAGAATATATCCAAACATATCATGCAACACAAGTCACATATACACTCTTAAAAGGAGAGCTTAATACAATAACAACCAAGCCAAACAACCAACTAGACACTAGCCAACTCCAACTACTAAACTTGTTCTTTCTTTTGTAGAACCGAGCTCACACAAAACAACCAAGCATGGTAAGGTCAAACCATGTGCTTCAAAATCATTAGTATACAAAATAATTGACCACATCTACTTTTTGGTACTAAGCTTCCTAATACTATTTGGGCACGTTTGTTTCCTGGAATTAGACTGGAATTGGCATTATCTAATTCCAGGAAATTCTAATTTCATGTTTGTGTCCATCCAAAAAATTGGAATTGGAATTTCGAAATTCCAATTTTGCCCCAAAATGGGAATTTGCATCTTCCATCAAAATAGCTGGAATTGGAATTTCAAAATAAGTGGAATGGGAATTCCAATTTTTAGAAAACCAAATTTAATATTTTGTGGGATCCGTGACTATAAAGATGTATATTATATTGCTATAAGGATGTATATATACATGTGTGTATATACACACATGTGTATATACACATGTATGTATATACATGTGTATATATACACATGTGCGTATATATATAAACCAAATTTAATATTTCATGGAATCCGTGACTGTAAAGATGTATATTATATTGCTATAAGGATGTATATATATATATATATATCTTTGTGTGTGTGTATAC
>MU224884.1:4257445-4270373 GCA_018584345.1 Thuja plicata
CGAACAAAGTGAATGCATTATTAGACCTTTTCAAATTCCCAAATGCCCCCCGAGCGCGAACAGAAGCACAAGCTCAACCAGAGCCAACCCATCGGGGGCACTCGACAATGTTGGATGTGGTGCCAGACCTCAATGCACACCCCTCGGAGCTGGATTACGAATTGGCAAACAACAAACAATGTACACAGGGTGGTGAGAAAATGGCACTCAACAATCAAAGTGCGGATGACACCTTCGGTTGGCCACAAGATGCAGACTTTGTGGCGGAAACTTCACACTCGGCTGCAGCAGATAAAAGGGAGAATGCAGATGCTGAACCCACAGGTTGGTCCCCATGTGCTTCAGAGTACCCGACTACTTTTTGGGGTGTGGAGGACATGATCGAATAAAATTTGAAAGTTTATATACATTCTCTACAAGTTTTTTGTTTTTTAAGTTTTGTAAACAGATATAAATTGTTATCTCAAATGTAAGATTAGTAGAACATTGACCTATAAGTGGTTATTTGAAAGCAGGATCGAATAGTACATGGCGTAGAATCCATAAGTCCCGGCATATGCCCCGGCATGTGGAAATTTTGTACAAAATCAAAATCCCTAGTGGATCCATTATGTAATTGATCTTGTAAATCGATACCATAGAACATATACATGTATATGACAATGATCCCGGGATTTCTTACTGATTCTTCCACGGGGGAGTTATTGAATCAGATTATTATTAATAAAAATATGGTGGATAATCCACTTTTTCTTAAAAAAAAAATAAAAATTTTTCAAATAAATATTTAAAATATAAAAGCCCAAATTAATAATAAAATCCCAACTTCATTAAAATATTCAAACAACACTTGACGATAACAACAATAATATTTAATATATCAACCAACAACTTCATCAACAAATTAAACATATTATTATTTACTCATGCACTACTGAAAACTATAACGACCAACAAGAATGCACAACACACAAGTCACTGGTCTCATCACACAATCCAAGGTAGCTGAATGTTACCACATGATAATCCGCTGGTAGATATAAATAATATGGTGATTGTCGGGCCCAAGTATGAGAACGACATTTAGGCTTAGAAACATGATTGACTATATGACTATCTCCAATTTATCTACCATCGAGGATAATATAGGTACACACACTCAGACCTGTGAAGCCAGGTGAAATTGATGCCCGATACCTGCCTACGTTATCACATATTCAAAGCACATATATATCATCATAAATCAATGCCAATCAATGAAAGGAGAACTCTAGAAAAATAATCATTATCATGAAAGTTATGACACTGCCCCTTCTCACATACAATAATCTCTTATCTCAACAAATTAATACTCATTTTAAACAATAATAATCAACCAAAATGTTTAAATAACATGACATATTAGGAAATATCATCAACTTACATTGCTTACCATTTAACCGTGTTGGAAGTAACAATCATAGCGTTACCAAGGCCAACATGTTGAGAATCACTAATCGTCAACTATAACATAAAATCTCATCAAGGATCATTGATTAACATTAGCATCATTAGTCATCAAATGATACCATATAAATCATTACATTTATTAACTAATGTCAACATCATCATGAAATAAATCGACAATTCCACAAGGCTACCATGACATATATGGTGGAGAACATAATTAAAAAACCATTTCAGAACTATTTCACATATAGCATCCTTACTGAAAGTACATTTATATCATCTATGAACACCAATTTAGTCATCCAAAGATCAATAAGGATACAACAATAGATAGATATATAAACAACATTCCAATTTCATGAGAATGATTACCAAACAATTATATAGTGACCAACCAAAAAGTCAATTTTGGATCATAATAAGTCCAATCACTACATGTGTGAGCTTGTTTCTCAATTAAGCCTAATGCAACATTGTGGGCAAGCCAACACACTTCATTCTTGTAAATCCAATCACTACATGTGTGGGCTTTCTCCTCAGATAATACCTAATACTACATGACTGACATACTAGGATAAGCACTCCAACTTGCTTTCCAACAAGTCCAATTGCTACATGGTCACGAATACTCTATAGGAAAGTCTTTTTTCTCTATGACAAGAAATAAAGAATATCTATGATCTAGTACATCCACTTGCTACATATGTGGGAATACTTAGAGAAATATACAGTCCCATAAGTCCAATTGCTACATGTGTGAGCATTGATTAGTCGCCACATGTGTGGACTTACAAAAGAATCTACAACTTACTACGATCCAATAACACCATATGTGATACATCAATATAACCAATTCATAGGCTAGAAGGTTACTAAACAAACTACATACACTACCATCCTTCATGAACAAATGCAAACACCATGCAACGACCAACAACACATGTGTAGACAACCACTTTGGGTAAGAACCATCGTCAACACATGTGGGCATACAACATACTAAACCCAATATATGCTCAACTCAAGCTACGCCAACAACCACAATCATGCTAGTCCAACTGCTACATGAGTGAGCTTGCACTCTTGACAAGACCAAATGCTTCATGGTGGAAATAAAGGAAGTCTATGATCAATTAAGTCCAATCCCTACATGTGTGGGCATATCTCAAAATAAGATCCTATCACTACATGAGCGGGCATACTAGACCAACCCCCAACTCTGTAACTCTTAATTTCCAAATGGGTGGGCATGTCTCAATACAAGATCCTATCACTCCATGGAGGGCTTACAAGACCTCAACTATCCTTAGTATATTTTCATAAACACTGCTCCATCACTCTATTCTAAATATATAAGCATACATTCCATCATTCTACCACTAAGGCATAAGAACACTAGGATGAAGTATATGCATGAGCTCAACATCCTAAGAAAAGAAGTGCCCCAAACCATCATAATTACATTCCCAAATCTATTAAGCATCCAAACTCAACAACTACCAGACAAGGCATGTTTCAACATTCATCACAACACAATAAATTGTATAATATGGAGTTATTATAGTGTCATTCAAGAAAGCTAATATGCTCTGGATCCATACTTAGCTGTGATGACATAAGGCCCTAATCAATTAGGCTCAAAATTTCCTTTCTTTTCTCAATTCTAGAGATTCTTCTAATTATGCATAATAACTAAGTCACCAGCTTCAATTCTTGAGGCTTGATCCTCTCATTGCATTATAAGAATATGTGATTCGAATACACACATAAGTGATTCAATACATTGATGCACCTCTCATCAAGATGCTGGAGCTCATGGAGACATGCAACCCAATATTCCTCATCTACTAGAAGATTATGCAAAGAAACTCTCAAAGATGGGAGTTAGACCTCAATTGGTAGGACAACTTAATAACGAAAGATAAGGGAGTATGGTGTGGCTTAAAAAGGTGTGTGAATGGAAGTGTGATAATACTATAAGGAAAGATTTAACTATAAGTACCTGTCATGACCAACTTCATTGGCTGCCTTCTTAATAATTTTAATATTAGTTTTATTAAAATCCTCAAATTGACCAAATTACCTTGGGGATAGTATGGAGTGCATAAATTGTTTTATATGTTAAATTATTGGCATAGTTCTTGGACATATTGATTCTTGAAAGGCCTTCCATTGTTATTGATAATGCATTGAGGGATGTCATAGCGACAAATGAGATACTTCCGTATGAATTTAGAGATTTGTCAGCAAGTGATATAGGTCAAGGGGATAAGCTCAACCCATCTGGTGAATTACTCTATAGTGGTAATGATGAACTTATGGTCATTAGAAGATGGAGGGTGGATTTTACCAAAAAGATTGAGTGCCCACTAAGAGAAGGTCCATGGGGAAATCATGGGTTATAATGATAGAGAAGGTTCATGTATCAAATCACCATGATATTGATAGGGAACACATTTCTTCACAAACTGGCAGGCATCTTGTTCCATTGTAGGCCAATAATTACTATTCTATTCACAAGAGCTTCTTCATCACAAGATCAACTTCTTTGCAAGAGTAAGACCACTAGAGTGAGAACTGAATATTCTATGGTGAACCTATTATAATTTTATTTGAGCTTCTTATATCCCTAGAAACTGAAGGAGGGTTCCATGAAATTTCTACCAATATAGGGTTTCTCCAAGGATAGTGTAATAGGATGTGCAATGAATGAAGGTTGTGTTGGTTATGGGTAAGGTTAGGCGGGATAGTGTCATCATGAAGGTAGGTGTATATCTCTTGTTACCAAGGGGAATCAGGACCAACAATATTAAACACCATTTCAGATTTATGTAGGTCATATGTAGGAATCATAAGATTCTCTACAAGGAATTTAGACTGTTGACTATTCTCAGACATGACTATCAAAATCCAATGGTAGTTATGACATCAAATTTTTTATTATTTTCTCGAGGATGTTCTCAAATTGTATCTCTATAAAGTATTTCTTCAAATCATAAACCATTCATTTGTAGGGAAACAATTTGTCATCCTTTCTCTAATATTCATCATTAACTTGTTTGATCAGTCGTTGAGATTCATTATAAACTTATAGATTAGTGATTTTCAATTTGACAACAATACAAAGTGGTGACCAAATCCTCATATTCTACAATGGTTTTGGTATAATCAAAGGACAATTTATAGGACTTCAGTATGTAATCCCTTTGTGGAGTGAAAAATAGTATTCTTGCCCCTAATCCTTTTTATGTATACGAGCCATCAAAATTTCTATTGTGTACCAAAAGTGATTTTCATAATGACATTGTTAGAGATTTTGTAATAATGGGATGATCACCTAGTATATGAGCTTCTTCTAGTTTATTTGTGATGAATTTTCCATTTTATATCTTTTTGATCCATGCCTTCAATGTCAAATTCACTGAGGAGCATGACCCATTGTGTAGTCCTACCAACAAGAGCTTCCTTGGACATTATATACTTAAGTGAGTCAATATTTGAAATGAGCTTGGTTTTTTGATCAAGTATATTATGACAAAGTCTCTGTGTACTAAAAAAATTTGCAAGGCATGCTTGTTCTATAAGGGTATAATTAAGCTCATATCCAACTAGAGTGTGATTGATGTACAATATATTTCTCTTTTCTTTCTATTATAATCCAATTGTGCCAAAAGTGTCCCCAATGCCATAGAAGTAGCTGATATATACAAGAGCAGAGGTATTCCCTCTACAAGTGATACAAGTACTGGTGGTGATGCAAGGTAGGCTTAACTTGGTCAAAGGCCTTCTACTATAATAAGTCTCAATGAAACTTGACATCTTTCTAGAGGAGGTGTGCAAATAGTTGGAATTTATATGCAAGCTAATTGACGAAGCAATAAATTGACTAGATTTTCCTTGGAGACTACAAAGATACTTAAGATTCTTAGAAGGCGGTATATCAAGGATGGATTTGGATTTCTTTGGATCAACCTCTATTTCTCTTCAAGACCTAATGATGCGTAGTTTTTATCGGATGTCAATCCAAAGACACACTTTTTAGGGTTAATCCCCACTTTATATTATCATAATCTATCAAATTTATTGGTAAGTACAAGTATGTGTTCATCTCTCATCCTAGATTTACCTAGAAGATCATAAACATAATATCAAAAATATCATGAAGGAGATTGTGGAAAAGAGTTTTCATCGCACGCTGATAGGTAGATCCAACATTCCTCATCCCAAAGAGAATTCCTTGATAGTAGAATGTGCCCCATGGTTTAGTAAAAGAGGTCTTATATTGATCTTTTGTAGGAATTTTAAACTAGTTATAGCTATTGAACCCCAAAAATTAAGGTCATATTTATGGTTGTCCTGCCTTTTAAGGTGTTTCTTGGTTCCAAGATTTTCAAAATTTTGAATATTTTTAGTCATTTTTCCATTGGAGTGTTCCCATGTTTTGTTTAAGGGCTTACTTGTCAAAATGGTTCCTCGATTCTTGTTGTAGGTGCTACATTCTTTTGGTTCTAAGTGTCATTATCCCTCTCACTAGTTTAACTGGTTGGTTGCATGTTTGTGGTTTTTCATTTGTCAATCCCTTGGTTTCTCGAGATCCCTGGTCACATTGTTTCAGTCATGATAGGTCCCAGGGAAGGATATCTTTCTTCAAGTTGTTCAAATATGCACATTTTCTTAATTGTTCATTTTAAGTGCTTGTCGCAGCTATGCAAGGGTTAGATCATAGTAGAAAAGAATGTTGAGAGGTTGTGGGTCGATGTTGGCGGCCAAATGAAAGGCTTTATTGCACCCTAGAAATGGTCAAGGATGTAAGCCATTAGCCATTGTGGGTATGTGAGTTGATTGCTTACTGTTATGGATAGGCGGTTAAGGATTTTGCTTGCAGTGGAGGGACAGAGAGATGTATGTCATATGTGGCTCCACAGGCAGAGAGAAAAATAGATTATTTCCATGTGGTGCCACATAAGCGTGAAAGTGCCAGCAAGGAGTGGTTGTTAGTACTTGATGATGCATAAAAGAAGAAAATGGTGATTGGCTAATTCGTGTGACATCTAATATGAAAATTGCATCTTGAATAATCAAAGCGAGAAATAAATCATTTGTTTCAGCATATCTCAGTGAATTTTTTGTTACCAAGTAGAAAACAAGTACAAAAGATCCCAATGTTGCCTAATTAGATACTAGACATCAAAAGAGTTGCCTAATTAGATACTAGACATCAAAAGAGTGAGGTCTTTTCTAATTTATTTTCATGTAGAATGTCCTATCAAGACAAGTATATTAATAAAATGTTGTAGGTCTAGTAAATGTCTGCTTTTATTCAACATTTTGAAGATTGTGAGTTGTATCTCAAAAATGGTGAGGGTATAAATTGTATCTTGTGATTTTAATATTTGTGTCAAGGGTGGTTGTCATGATTTGATCGAGAGGGTTAAGGATGAAGTTCATAGAGAGAGTAAATATTTTCTGGTATAAGATGAAATGGTTTAACAAGGTTCAGTTGCAAGAAATATACAAAGATTAAAAAATTATGTAGGATGATGTTCACATTGTAGCCATAAGGACATAGAATGGTTGTTTGTAGTCATATGTATATTAAAATGCTTGAGTGTAGCTACAAAATTTTTTTGTAGTTTGTAAATAATTCCAATATCTATGGCTACCACTCTGATTCTCCCCAATGGATGTGGGGCAAAGACAAATCATGGGACCGAACTAGAAGCTGAGGTGTTGGATTTGCCTAGTTCACCTTGGGAACAAGTCTCAAAGTTTTCCCCTAATAGGGAAACTAGTGAGAATCTTGCATTCTTGCATTTTCAGCATCAATGATAACCCATGGTCGATATTGGCACAACTCCTAAACCTGGTTGACTCATCTGAAATACATTGTAATTTTCACTATAGGCTATAGCTTCCTTTTATACCGACCAAGCACTTTTATTTCAGGATAAGACTGGTGATAACAAATCCTGTTGCAATATTATTTTCTATAACAACCTGCTGGTGGTTACAATCAAATATTTGTTAGTGGCATGTAGCTTATTGCATTCCTTGAGTTATAAAAGGAATTCCAAGGCTAAGTCATAGGGTACTAAGATGTTCTGTTATGTTCCTTCAAGTATGTAAATAGGAAAATCATAGCTTAAGGTTACAGATGTAGGATGTAATTCTTAAATAGTATAGTCTTATGAGAAGTATTAATCATATTGTGCAATGATAGAGGTTAATATCATAAATTTGTCTCCGACTCTGTATGCTTTAAATCATATGGATTGAATATATTAAAGATGGTTGTATTCATCTCTGCAATTTCCTTGTGGATGTGTTAATTATTCAATGGTCTCTCCAAAGGATTGAGTTAAATGTCTGTGTAGATAGCAGTGATTTTTAGTGTGTGAAGTGGATAGTAAAGTAGAACTTGGTGATGATATGAGTGGGCTTGATAATGTTAAGCATTAATGCATTAAAAACCCATTGGTTAACTTTAAATTTCTTTCAGACTCGAAAATCAAATTAATCAAATCCGGTTTTCCTTTTGTTCTTTGCTTTTCTATTTCAGTTATTTGGGTTCATGTATCTCTTTGTTCTTTAGAGAAATTTGGAGGATAAGTTTGAAAGTATTCATATAGCATTATTCCATTATGATGAGAGGGAGATACATAGTTTATGTTCCCTTAGTAATTGTTGAGGCAAGTGGAATTGGTTGTTTAAGGGATGGAATAAAAGCCCCATTTACATAAACCTGATAATTATCCACAGTCACAGTTCTATGGCTAGTTAATAGAGTGAATGTATCTTATGTACAGATCTAGAATTAGGAATACCCTTCTGATTCGTGTGGAGCTTGAAGTGAAGAAGGGTTTTATGCCTTGTAGAGTTATATTTTCTTGTCTTCAGTCTATTGATAGTGTTGAATGTGTTATCTAGGTGTTATATTTTTTCTTAGGATTGAAGGTAGAAAGAAAAATAACTAACAAAATGGTGATTGTACTAGGGATAGGGATGTAATAATTTTATTAAATTTTCCCTAGAATATCTAATAATGCTTTTTTGAATCATAATCCAAGTAGTTAAATCGTATTAATGTATGATGATAATGGTCTAGGTTTCTTGGTTGCAAAGTTTTTTAATGGTCTTATTTGTCTATCATATATTTCTTATGGTATGATATAAGATGGTTCTTCCTGGTAATGATTATGCCCCTGTATTCTAACCTGATTTAAATTCCCCTAAAAATGAGCAAGAAGATATTATTTCTTAGATAGGTTCATTGTCATGGAAATGTAAAACTAGCTATACTAAGTATAGAAGGGTAATTGAGGTTTTAGAGGAGGAGGAGGGTATGTGCACCAAGATGGGGGACAAAAAAGGGGGTATAAGATGCCACTTTTTTTCTGAAATCAGTAAACTATGAACTTCAAGGAGAAATTGAGGATAGTTACAATCAAAATTTTAAAATGTGACGAAAACAAGAGTTGTTCTACTCTGAATCTAGTTTCTAAACTACTAATTTGTTTTATAAATGGTGGAGATTAAGGCCCTCAAAAAGGGGGAGCACAAAAAGTGGTCCTGCTTTTTGTAAAAAAACATAACATAGCGTCTCGTGTGCTTCCCCTAAAATGTTAACTTTAAAAAAAAAAAAATTAATCGCTCCAGTGAGAAATTAGCTAACACCACCTAGTTTATCCCAGATTTTTCTGCTAATTTTTTGATGAAAGTGTGATTTTTTGCCATTTTCTGAAGTGGACACATCCTGAAAACGTGAAATTTCTGTGTGCTCCCCCTAGAAATCATTGAAAACTAATTGAAAATCAAAACTTTTTTTTTAAAGTGTGTAGGATGGAGTCTAGTTTCTGAAAATGTAATTTTTTTTCAAAATGTGACGAACGAGCCAAAATCTAAGCCCAAATGAATACATGTTGGTTTTTGACAAAAATCAGACATACTTAGAAAAGAAATTAAAAATGAGAAGTTGAACATAATGAGAATTCAAAATAAATTACATCGTTAGATAGCTATTAGAGAGATCTAAAATATCATGTCGTCTGATTTTATCGTTATTGAACCACATGCAAACCTGACGGAGAGCACACAAGAAAAAATGTTAATTTTTTCTATGTTTGCTGGAAAACACGTCTCAGGCTTGCTTGAATCCTCCAGGCCTTTGGGTTGGAACTCCAAGGAAATTACAAGACTTAGACTTGGTAGATATCAATGTCGTTAAAAGGGCGTATGCCCTATACTTACTATAGGGCATACACCCTATATGGCATATGCACTATAGGGCGTACACCCTATATTAGACACAAAATCACAAAAGGAGAGAGAGAGAGAGAGAGAGAGAGAGAGAGAGAGAGAGAGAGAGAGAGAGATTAGTCATGCTAACCAGGGTTTCCTTTTGCAACAAGGTCTAGCGGTGAGATTTGCACATGTGACATCCATTGGATTAATATATAATGTCAAACACTAGAGGTGAAACAAGTATTCAAAGATTGTTACAGATAATGCCAAATACTAGAAGTGAAAAAAGATAATATCAAATACTAGAAGGGAAACAAGTATTCAAACACTGTTGCATCTCTCTCTCTCTCTCTTTGAATTATATAAATAGTCTTCCCAAATTCCTTGGTTGTTTTCCATTGTTTGACAAGACTTCATGTTGCAATCCTTCTTAGCTCTCCAACTCTGAGTTAGAGAAACTAAAAAGAGAAAATTGGACAAACATGTCATGACACCCAGGGTAGTAAGAAAGGTCACTTCACAGAGAATCTACATGTAATAATCATATCGTGCATAAAAAAAATATTGTGTCAAGTTAGGCTCAAATGCATTGTACACCCCTTACATAATTCAGAATCCTTGGGAATTCATATAAAATAGAAGATTGATTTCCATCCAATCCATGCTTAGTGCATCTATTGCTGCCTGACAGATTATTACAGGGGCTTCCACCTATTATGAGATCAAAACTTCTACTTGAGTTAATCATTTCATCAAGTATTTCTACTATTAGATCCTTCACATCCCCCACCTCAATTAGTTTACCCTTTTGATATGATTTTGCCAACTAGCTTCTGAGAATAAGCTTGTTTTGTTTGCAAATTTTTGTTGATACAACATAATTGAGTAGAATACCCAAATGATGCAAAGAAACTTCTACACCCCCAATTCCAGATAACAGAGAAAGGAAATTTATCCCCTTTGGATTAATAGGCTTCAAAACAGAAAGGTGGTATCTTATCGTTTCTACCTGGAAAGCATTTCCAAGGGATCATATACACTCTATCTTGGAAGAATAGATACGTGTGTGGAAAAGGTAAAATCTGACAATACTTTTGATATTTAGGAAATGGCTCTTCAATTGTCATCAGTGGCAAAGGTAAAATCTGAAAATGATTATCAATAGGAAGGTTATGCACGTAGCCATGTTTTCTACTAGAAACTGAAAAGTACTTAGAATCCACAAATTTTGGTTCAATATTATGGAGATATCAGGATATTTTTGCCCATATGTACCCCTTATTGTATTAAACACATTTTCAAAATAAAAATAGGGGGGATCCTTGCACAAAATTTTTAAGATTCAGCCGTCGATCGACAGGGTGACTTGGAACTCCAAATCCAACCAATCCTTTAACATGGCGTGGTAAACAAAAATTCATATCATCTTCTATAGAGAAACCTTTGAAAGACATACTTCCTTCCAAGTTTATCTTCTGAAATGGTTTCTTGTGATGGGTTTCATTGCGATTTTTTAGTCTTTCATTCAATCCCTGTATTTAAGGAAACCTTGGTTAGCACGACTAATCAAATTGATGACTCTCTCTCTCTCTCTCTCTCTCTATCTCTCTCTCTCTCACACACACACACACACACACACACACCATCTAATCTCTCTCTCTCCTCATTCTCACCTATCTCTCTCTCTCTCACTCTCTCTCATATTCTCTTCCTCTCTCCTCCTATTCTTCTCACTTTCTTACTCTCTCTTTCTTTCCCTTGCCCTACCCCACCTTATGACCGCTAAGTTGTACTCTTAGGCTTCCTAATGGGTTGTAAGGTGTCATAAGGGGTCGTAGGACTTATTAATGGGTCCTACAACCCCTTAAGACACGTTACAAACCCCAAGATGTACTCTTAGGCTTCCTAAGGGTTTGTAAGGGTTCATAAGGACTTGTAGGAGTCATTAATGGGTCCTATGACCCCTTAAGATGCCTTTTGACCCCTAAGACGTACCCTTAGGATTCCTAATGGGTCGTAACATGTCATAAGGGGTCATAGGACCCATTAATAGGTCCTAAGTCCCCTTAATACACCTTATGACCCCTAAGATGTACTCTTAGGCTTCCTAATGGGTCGTAAGGTGTCAAAAGTGGTTGTAGGACCCATTAATGGGTATTAGGACCCCTTAACACACCTTATGACCCCTAAGATGTAATCTTAGGCTTCCTAATGAGTTGTAAGGTGTGATAAGGGGTTTTACGACCCATTAGGAAGCCTAAGAGTACATCTTAGGGGTCTTAAAGTGTCTTAAAGGGTCTTAGGACTTATTAATGGGTCCTATGACCCCTTATGACACCTTACGACCCATTAGGAAGCATAAGAGTACATCTTAGGAGTCATAGGGTGTATTAAGGGGTTGTAGGACCCATTAATGGGTCCTATGAACCCTTAAGACACCTTACAACCCCTAAGATGCACTCTTAGGCTTCCTAATGGGTCGTAACATGTCATAAGGGGTCGTAGGACCCATTAATGGGTCCTAAGATCCCTTAAGCCACCTTACGACCCCTAGGATGTACTCTTAGGCTTTCTAATGGGTCGTAAGGTGTCATAAGGGGTTGTACGACCCATTAATGGGTCCTAAGACCCCTTAAGACACCTTAGGGCCCTTAAGATGTAATTTTAGGCTTCCTAATGGGTCTTAAGGTGTCATAAGGGGTTGTAGGAACCATTAATGAGTCTTAGGACCCCTTAAGACACTTTTCGACCCCTAAGATGTGCTCTTAGGCTTCATAATGGGTCCTAACATGTCATAAGGGGTCGTAGAACCCATTAATAGGTCCTAAGACCCCTTAAGACACCTTATGACCCCTAAGATGTACTTTTAGGCTTCCTAATGGGTCTTAAGGTGTCATACGGGGTTGTAGGAACCATTAATGGGTCTTAGGACCCCTTAAGACACCTTACAACCCCTAAGATGTACTCTTAGGATTCCTAATGGGTTGTAACATGTCATAAGGGGTCGTAGGACCCATTAATAGGTCCTAAGACCCCTTAAGGCACCTTATGACCCCTAAGATGTACTTTTAGGATTCCTAATGAGTTGTAAGGTGTGATAAGGGGTCGCAAGACCCATTAATGGGTCCTAAGACCCCTTAAGACACCTTAGGACCCCTAAGATGTACTCTTAGGCTTCCTAATGGGTCTTAAGGTGTCATAAGGGGTTGTAGGAACCATTAATGGGTCTTAGGACCCC
>MU224884.1:4283579-4302227 GCA_018584345.1 Thuja plicata
AGAAAGTCAAAATAATTTGGCACTTCCTTCAGGACAAACTCACAATAGAGTTTCCTCAGGAAATAGATAGGAACCTCATGATTTTTACAGGGAGGGGAATCAAAGACCATCCACCATCTGTCCCAAATTTTTTTTTTATATCTTCATTCAAGCACCAATGAATTGAGATCCTCCTTGTTGTGGGTTTAAGAGTTTCAATTTCCCCTCGCTTTTTAAAGAGTTTGCAAATGTCAGCTTTTGTGATTTTTTTTTTTTAATGTCCTCATATGATAATTTATTTGCATAATATTGTTTTTGTTCTCCTCTTTTGGCGTACCATAAATTTAGTTGCCCACTAACTAAACCTACATGGGTCAAGATCAATTCTAATGATTTTGAAAGTGTTGCCCTTCTAGGATTTGTACCAATAGAATCTTTTAACCTCCTAATTAAAGATTCTATTTCTGTTTTCCCCTTTTCTATTTGGCTTATCAAGTTTTCATGTGTTCCAAGAGGAGGTTTCTCAATTGGTGAGGGTGGTTGGGGTTCATTTTCTTGGTTATTTTCAGCATCCATTTGTTCATGAGGAGAAGATGGAGGGTTTGGTTGAGGATTTTCTGTGGGGATATCATTCCTTCCTAGAAATTAAAAGAAAATCTATTTTAAAACTCTAATTAACATAAAATTTAATACAAGAGACTTTCACAATCAAATTTGAAGAAAAACTAAAAAATAAACCTAAATTTCAAAACAAATAGCATTCATGGTTGTAGAATCACTTACCTCTTCTTCCGGTTCGACCTTGTTGACGTCGTGGAGCCATTTTTTGCTTCACTTTGATGGAGAAAACCTCACAATGAACCGTGTATGGGCTGTTATGAAGAGAAAAATAACAAGCCACAAATTTGGAGAAGAAAAATAAGCCACAAAGTGGATGCCCAAACACTTTATGGAAAAAATTAGGGCGCACGCCCTATGGTTTAAATTGCCCAAACCATAGGGCGGCGCAAGCTATAGGGTGTGTGCCTTATGGATTGGGTACTCCAAGCCATAGGGCGTGCGCCCTATGCATGGATGGGGGCCAAAAAGGTATTTGGCACCTTTTTGGTCCCCCATCTTGGTGCACATACCCAGGAAGAGAACTCTCCATTTCATGTAATGAACATTTAGATAGAGTGATTTTCATAGCCAAGAACCTTGAGATTTGAAGTGGATTTTTCCAACATTACAACCTGAGTCTTGATGATAATTGAGATATAAACTAGTACATTTGGGTCATATTTTTGATGACCCTTCATCAGAATTCAAACAATAATATGTCAGAATTCTGACAAACATCAAGGAGAATCCTTGTCATAGTTTTTTCGTCATAACTTTCGACGACGGAGTACACGCCAGATTTCCTTAAAAACTAAGTCAAAAATATTTTTTTTTACAGAGAATGGTTTTCCAATGAAGTCTTACCGAATGTTCGATGACCATCCCGTTAGTTAAATTTTGATGTCCTTCGGACGTACGACGAGCACGACAATGATTTTTCTGCCATAGCTACGACGTTTGTATTGTCGTAGGTAAGGAAACTCATCGGTTGTCTTCTGGAGTTCATCAGAATTCAAACAAGCCCCAACAATTTTAAAAAAGCATATAGAAAATTTTGATGTAAAAAATATAGTAAATCAGAGTAATCTATACCAAATAACCCTATCAACAAGATATGCACTAGCGGCGAATTGGAAATTTGACTTGCTGATAACCGATGAGGTTATCTGGAAGACATCACCCAATAAATAAAAATTAAGTGGAGCCGATGAGGTTATCTAGAAGACATCACCCAATAAATAAAAATTAAGTGGAGCCTCTTCAGAAAGGGTCAGAGAGATGAGGTTCATCGATGTGATATATGAAGTTGACATATATCATTTTGGACCTCTCCGATGCCCGATGAACTTATCATTGAAACCCATGGCGACAAGAAATATTTAGAGTTGTTACAAGAGGGAAATAAGGAGAACTCATAGCGACTGGGTAGGATGGAAGCATCGAGATAAGTCATAATGATAAACCCATAGGCAAAGCCATGCCTATTGACAAGATACATTGTGACTTACCCCGATACCCAATAAGCTTAT
This sequence comes from Thuja plicata, assembly GCA_018584345.1. Lineage (NCBI taxonomy): Eukaryota > Viridiplantae > Streptophyta > Pinopsida > Cupressales > Cupressaceae > Thuja > Thuja plicata. The sequence goes on from MU224884.1 coordinate 4,285,688, forward strand.
TGAGATAATGTATGGCGATGAGATATCATAATAGGCAATGAGATGTTATCAGGATGAATCATGTTGATCATCGGAGTAACATACACTATCAAAGTGAGGGATTTCAATTCATCTCGATACCCGATGGGGACAGAAAAATAAAAAGAAGGTGATCATATAGTGGTCTCCTAGAGACATATACCGATGAAGCTAGTTATATCAGATAAAGATACACTGATAAGTATCTCATCGATATAGCTATCATTATTGGTATGTTCCTATTTCAGGTTGGCTGACTCCCAATTCTAAATTGGGGTAATATATACTGAAGAACCCTATCGACAAGACACGCACTAGCAGCGAAGTGGAGATTTGTCTTCCCGATAATAGATGAGGTTATTAGAAAGACATCACCCAATAAATAAATACAAATTAAGAGGAGCCTCTTTGGAAAAGGTCAAAGCGATGAGGTTCATAGGTGTGACATATGAAGTTGACGTATATCATTTTGGACCTCCCCAATGCCCGATGAACTTATCGATGAAACCCATGGCGATAAGAAATATTTAGAGCTGTTACAAAAGGGAAATAGAGAGAACTCATACCAAATGAGCAGGATAGAAGCATCAAGATAAGTCATACTGATAGAACCATAGGTGAAACCATGCCTATCGAAAAGATACATTCTAACTTGCCCCAATACCCAATAATCTTATCGGGATGATATATGGTGATGAAATATCATAATAGACAATGAGATGTTATCGAGATGACTCATGACGATCATTGGAGTAACATACACTATTGGAGTGAGGGATTTCAATTCATCCCAATAATCGATGGGGTCAACAGGGTTACTTATGCTGATAAAATAAAAAGAGGGTAATCGACTAGTGTAATACCGATGGATGGAAGAAGTCGAGTCACATATAGTGGTCTCGCAGAGCCATATACCAATGAAGCCAGTTATATCAAATAAAGTTACACCGATAAGTATATCATAAGTATAGCTCTCATTATTGGTAAGTTTCTATTTTAGGTTGGCTGACTCCTAATAATAAATTGGGGTAATCTATACCAAAGAACCCTATTGGCAAGACATGCACTAGTGACGAAGTGAAATTTATCTTCCCAACCCACGATGGGATTAGAGGGATAACATCTACCGATAAATAAAGAAGAAAGACAATCGCCTAGTTTAATATCGATGGGATGAAATAATTAGAGTCACACATATGATATTGCTAAGTTTTATGTTGATAAAGACAATGACATCAGACCAAGGTACATCGATGAACTTTTCATCAGTATAGCTTCCATTATCGGTCTAATGAAAAATGATTTTTCTTGATCCACGATAGGTATATCAATATTACCCATGCCAATTTCATTATGAAAGGAAGGTTTTGTAGAATAAAAGGATGAGATTTGCCGATGGTGCCAAATGGGGATAACACATCAGAAAAGCCTATGCCGACGACTGACAAGAAACCATTGTCATGTCATTTTGAATTTCAAAACTGAACAAAGGAATTAATATTTAATGCTTGCATCGGGGAAACTAAAAGGACCACATGAGGTAGAATTTATGAGCCACTTATTTTAGGAATTTGTGATACAATCACAGTTGTCCGACACAAAGCATTTGTAGAAAAAAAGTTAGCTTGAAGGAATAAAAGAATTGTAGAAGAATTCTTCGGGGATTTGCAGTCACAAGATGGAGGTATCAAGTAGTTCTGGAAAGAGAAAACCTACCAAAAGTACTGAATCTAAGGGAAAGAAGTAAAAAATTAAAGATAGTGCTCCTATTAGAAACTTAAATTAGGACATGATAAACTAGATGCAAGCCCCAGGTCCAAAATAAAGAAGGTCGAAGCAACACCTATTGGAAAGAGATCAATTGGAGGATAAATACAAAGATGTAGGAGACATATGGACTAGGGTCAGAGGGTATGAGCTCTTATTATTTCACTACCTCAGGAGAAACAAGAAAGTGCCCCTGTGGAACCCATCGAAGATCAATTTGGGTAAGAAAATTGTTTCAGATGTCTATTTGAATTTGAAAGTATTGGAGGTTCTAGTATGAAACTAAAGTCAATAGAAAGGTGCATTTGTGAACTTGAAGGGGATGTATTCATTAAATTTTATTTGGAAACTCTTAAAGAGGTTTTTGACCTAGATCCTAGATGTAATAAACCTTTATCTTTTGTTGAGTTGGAAAATAAGTATTATAGAATGGATACCACATGTTGAGGGTGGAAATTGGTCATTCACAAAATTGTGCCTAGTAAGCTTACAACAAAAGATGGACCCCCTTTTAATATATATTTTTTTCGACATTAATTGCAAATCACATACATGTCATGTAGGAAATTGGGAGTAATTGAGGCGCCCGACCTTATGAATGAAGGGCATATGGTCTTAGCGGTAGATATTCAGATGTATGAACCAAGGCCATTCAATTATGAAGCTTATATTGCATAAATTTTGCATGAGGGTTTTCTAAATCTTAGGGATAATGAGTACCCTAGTTTCAAGCATTATTCTCTGCTAATGCATTTAGTTTGGTTCTATGGTTATAAAAAGGACATGTGGCTTAGTGAGTTAAAACTGAATCTTAAGAGCAAGGATGGAGAGGATCAACCTGTACAATTATGGACCTCTCTGTGGGATTCTAGATATGCACAATCAAATTATATTAAATTTGAGGAATGGATTTTTAGGCTACTTTACTATATGTTTGACTTCCCTTGTGACAAGTCTATTTCTAATGAAGTTAAAACCTTCTTAAGACCTAAGGATTTTGATAAAATAAATCCCATGAATCATAATTGGGGAGATTGGTATGTTTATCAAGATTTTAGCTATTTCAGGATCTATGGAGTTGAGGAAGCCCCCTATATGTTTCCAAAGAGAGTTCCTAACATAGTAGCTTATTTGGAAATTGTAATACAACTAAGAGTTTCAAGTACCAAGCATTTTGGAGGTACTTTTCATAAACAAATATTTCTGCCTGGAAACCTTAGTTTTGGAGATTTCACCATTGTCTCAACAAAAGCCTATGAATAATTGATAAGAAGTTGAAGGAATATTTTAATTTGTTTTCACATACACCAAGAAAGAATTATGATCCAGAGGGATACATTCACTCTTGTAAGAAGAAACAAAGTCTGGGGGATTACTTGCATCAGGCTATAGAAACTGAGGATATATTCAAAAATCTGAAGGATAATGAAGCCCAAATGGCCATTGATGAGTATAATATGAAATTGAGGGAAAAGGTGTAACTATTGGAGCAATTGGAATTAGAAGAACAAAATGTAGAAAATGAGCCTGGTGAAGAGGCTATTTCAAGATATTAAGCAACAAAGATAGAAGAAGAATCACACAAGGGAGGAGAGATTATTTCTAGATTGGAGATTCATAAAGATGTTAGATTGGATGAACATCTTGCTTCTTTTTTTTTTCTAATGATGTGTTTGTAAAGTCTAAATAATTTAGAAGTTTCTTGTATAGTTTCAAAGGAAAGAGACTCTGGGAATCCATTTCCAATGTGACACTTGAAAATTAGGCTGAGTTACTGAGAAAACTCAAGGAAGATATAGATGTGGAAATTGATTCCATGACCTCAAAAAAGGGGAGGAATTTGTTAACAGAGGCTCGGGTGATTTTATTTCGTAGATGGGATATCTATGACTCTTTTATTTTTGATTTTTTATTACATTATGAAAATAAGGAATTCAAATTGGATATGCAGGGTGTCAATGATTTTTTTATTTATTCTATATTTGATCAGGATGAAGAGGCATTATTATTGTGGGCTTTATATCCACCCAATAAGAGGCCTAATATCATTGATTTTGATAAGGCTTTTGGTCATATGATGAAACATAATAGCACCAATATGACGAAACATAATAGCACCAATATGGTGAATTTAATTTTTTATTACATTATAAAAATAAGGAATTCAAATTGGATATGCAAGGTGTCAATGTTTTTTTTATTGGTTCTAGATTTGATCAGGATGAAGAGGCATTATTATTGTGGGCTTTATATCCACCCAATAAGAGGCCTAATATCATTGATGTTTTTGATTAAAAAAGCAGCCAAGACAAGGGGGCTAACCTGAACAGACACAACCAGCACGAGAAGTGCAGACTACCAGCACACCATCAAGGTCACCACACCCTCAGCCTATACCTTTTTTTAAAATAAAAAACTGAAAATTAAAACTAACAGATGCCAACTCCAACATGGAGCTGGTAACTAGCCTGTTACCCCTAACAGATCCCAGCTTCACCTTGAAGCTGGTAACCAGTCTGTGGAAGTAAGTATCAAAGTAATTAAGTTTAACAACAAAGTAGGAATTAATAGCAAACCAGTAACATAAGTTCAGCAGAAACATAAAAAGGCCCACAGTGGTCGGCCAACAGATCCAAACAAAAAATAAAAGCATGGAAAACCAAGAAGGCTACTTGGAGTTTTTACCCCCACCGTCCAACAAAATCTTGAGCCAATCCTCTGCGAGGAATTGGAACAACTTCTCGTCCTTGTGATCTTCCCCCGGAGTAGGCACCTTCGTCATTTGCAACAGCTGGAGCGTGGTTGCAGCCAAAAGCATAACCTTAACCGTGAAACCAACCACCCTGTTGAAGCTTTCACCTAATATTTTAATTTTCTCCATGACCTCCCGCATATCCTTCTTGGAGACAGAATCAAGAGAGGAGGTATGAAGAGCTTTAACATCCTTCTAAAGTTGGGAAAGTTCACTCACTGTGTTTTGCACGCTCTCGGTATCTGGTTCCTTAACCTCCAGAGTCTCATCTTTGATTTTCCCACCGACCTTGGGGTTCTCAGCCATCACCTGGGGCTTCGTTGGCGAGGGGGTCATGGGCTGCGAGGCCTCGGTCTTATCTTCAAATAGTTTCTTTTTAGAAAGATCCATGGTGGGAAGAATGAAGCTAGCCAAAATTTGGGTAGAATCATGGCTCTTCTTTTCCCCGTCCAAATACTGAGGGTTTTTTCCTTTTCCGCACTCCTTAATCTTGCTTTTCTTCCCCTTTTTTGTGTTCCTACTAGTGTATTTCATCTTACCATCCTCCTTCTCTGAAACTTCCTCTTCCTCCTCATCTTCAAGGTACCGCTTCCTAACCACTTTCTGTTTGTAGTGGGTGTTGGTTGCAATTATGTGGGACCTCCATCTACTATCATTATCATCCTCCTCCTCCTCCTTAGAATCGATAGTGATTTGGGTTCCACCCGTGGACCCCACTTTGTTCTTCTTAGTTTTTTCTGGGGTTTTGGAGGAAGAAGAGGGGTTAGATTGGGAGATCGTCACCTCCTTAGGAACCTTCTCAGATGGCATGGTAATGCCCTATAAAGAGACAATACTTGGGTGGCATAAGGCAAGGTGGAAATTGTATAGGCGAAGAATAAGCCCTTGGTGAAGAATGCTATAGTTCTACCTGGTTTTTAATTTTTCCCTAACATCCATGACCATAGCTTCGAGGGAGTGAAGCAAGTAAAAGGGGAAAGAGATGGTGTCATTATGCCTGAAGTGGTTTAGGAGGGGAAATTGGTAATTGTAGCAGGTGCCGAAGCGGCCTTCCAAGGTAATATACTTCATAAGGATGAGGCATACCTCATTCCACGGGTTTGGCAGCGCCTCCCTTTTGAACCCTCCTCGGATTAGAACCGGGACCTCCGATTTCTTGAAGAATCTCGTCTTACCAAAGTCATCACGGCTCTTAGTTATCTTTTTCCATTTTTTCCCTTCAGTGGAAATCCCAATAGCCTGGGCTATAGCTTCTTCATTTACCTCAAAGGTAATACCATTACTAGTAACCTTATGCTTCATCCAGGTTTTCACCAGCTGCATGGAGATAATCTCATCGCAGCCTCCCATAGATTCCATGAAAGGATAGAAACCACCCTCCTTTAGGTAGGCCACAACACATTGGTTCTTGAGGAACCCATCCTCAATTCTAGGAGGTTTAACCTGCACCATGTCACCACCAATATCGGAGCTGTACTTTGGATTCACTTCTTCCTATATCTCCACCGAAATTCCACCTTTCACACCTCTGCTTAGAACCCACTTAACCAGAGTCTTGCAAAAGACACAAAAATCATAGCACCAGAGGGCAGAATTACACAAGGCGAATAACCAGGTGGGGATAATATTCGTCATCTTAATGAGTTGGCGAGTACCGGTCACATGGTTGGATAGAGTGATTGTAGAGCCTTCGCATATCATGACATGATTGCCTTTCCCATGATTAATGCACCACTTAAACCCATCCATCTTGTCAAGCTCTTTCAAACTCGTGCTTTTCCCCACGTCAGCGCCAATTTTTAAAAAACCCGTACTTTTTCCAAAATTGGCATTAAGAGCCCATCTTTTTAGAATTCTAATAATATTAAAATCCTTCACTATAACTTTTTTAAAATTTGAATTCACCCCGATCCTCGTGATCTTGTAGGCCTCCTCTCCCATCCAATAAAAAATGTCCTTGTAATCCATAGATTAATTACTTTCTTTTTCGACAAGCAAGGCAGTTTGCTTGGAAAGGGAGACCAAGTTCCTCCAGCACCTTAAGCCTTGTTGATTAAGACCCATGGCTGCCATCTTGTTAGCCATCGCATTTCCCTCTCTGAAAATGTGTTGTATTGAAATTGTCAAATCTAGGGAGCAGGGACCAGATGTCCTGTAGCAGATTAGATAGCCTCCAACCAGCTTTAAATTTTCCCTTGACCATTTCAATAATAATTTTAGAGTCACCCTCAATGACCAGCCTTTTTACTCCCAAAGTGACCTCCACCTTTAGGCCCCAAAAGAGAGCAAAGATCCATTTTTGTCTCTGAAGATACCTCCACCCGCAGCAAATCCTTTGGAGGCAACTCCATCAAAATTTAGTTTGGTGAAATTTTCCTCCAGGGGGGACCACTTGGTATTCCTTCTCACCACAATCTTAGAGCAATCAAACTCATAGATGGAGGGAGGCAGCTGCCAATCCTTAGCCACCGAACAATCAAACACCTTGGGGGGGAAGGGATTTTCCAATGGCAAGTACCAAGGTTGTCCTTCAGAAGATTCACAGCCATCCTCGCCGTCCCATCAGCATCTTTTTCCTCCCCTCCAAACACCCGGTTATTCCTTTCCTTCCATAGGCTCCAACAAACATGCGGGGGTAACAAATTCCAAAGGGTGTTGATAAGTGGGTGCTCCATGAGGTTCCCCCAGTTGCAAACGAATTGGTCCAAGTCCTCCATGAAGACCCAATTCAATCTCATATTGCCCATAATTTTGGACCAGACCAGAGTCGCATAGGGACAATGTATAAGGATGTGGTTGAAAGTCTCAACATGTATTTTACATAGGGAACATCTATTGACCAATTGAACTCCTCTTTTTTGGAGGTTATCTAGTGTAAGAATTTTACCATGGAGGGCTATCCACCAGAATAAATTGATCTTGGGGATTAATTGGGCGATCCAAACTTCCCCCCAGCTCTTTTCATCTGCCACAACTTTTAAGTTAGTTAGATATATAGATTTCACCGTGATCTCCCCCAACTTGTTATGACACCAAATGGATTTGTCCTCAACAAGGGAACTAGGAATCCTGACGCCATCAACAAGTTTCTGAATTTCACTTGTATAGGGTGGCACTTGAGTCTGATCCTGAAAAGCATCAACGAGAACTTTCCATTTCTTATCTTGAGAGATGTAGTCACTGACTTTACTTCCAAAGTGAGAAATCAATTTATGTTTGATGAGTCCAAACTTTTCCTGCCCGAGGGGTTTTTCCCCACACACCAGTCTTCCCAAAAATGAATCTGGGTTCCATTTTTGACCACCCATTTTAAACCTTTGAAAAGATTTCCTTTGCTTCTATAAATGAAATTCCAGATTTTTGAGTCGGAGAGTAAATTTTGACCTTAGGGGAATTGGTCATTGGAAAAGTATTTGGCCTTCATAATTCCACTCCAACCAGAAGTTCCTCTTAAAAGCTACAAGCCCACTTTAGTTATCTTGAAGCCTTATTTAGGTCCTTGATTTTTCTCACCCCTCCAACATTGCTAAGGACCTTACCTTTCCATCCAGCTAGTTTTTTTGGCATTTTTTTCAATATGGAGTTCCAAAATTCATCAGAGACCTCCTTCACCATGAGCGGGAGTCCGAGATAAGTATCTAGGAGTGAAGCTCCATTACAACCAAGACAATCCACAATTTTCATCTGTGTCCTCTGTTTAGTGTTGAAGAAGTAAATTTTGCTTTTGTTGTAGTTAATCACTTGACCAAACACCATCGCATAATTATTCAGGAGGCCTTTCCATTCTCTAGCTTCTCTAATGTAGGCTTTCCCAAAGAGGAACGTATCATCCACAAATTGTTGTAGAACTTCTGGGGGAAGAGTGGAGGCCGGTTTAAAACCAGCAATAGATCCAACTCCTTCCAGTCTCAATAAGTTCCAAGCCAACACCTAAGCCACCAGAAGGAAAAGATATGGGGATAGTGGGTCCCCTTGATGTAATCCCCTTTCCGGAGTAAAGGACCCCAAGGGTGTGCCATTGAACAGAACAACAAACTCAACCATTTCCACCACCACCTTGATAATTTTAATGAAATTATCATGGAAACCAAATTTCCTAAGCACCCCATACAAAAATTTCCATAGAACCTTATCATATGCCTTGGAGCTGTCCAATTTTAAAGCCATACTAGCGTTCTTCCCTTTATCCATAGAATGTATGATTTAATGAGTGGTGATAACATCATCAAGAATTTGTCTTCCCGGTACAAACCCCTTCTGGTTGGGATTAATTATTTTCTCGAGAAGGGGTTTAATCCTATTGGTGATAATTTTGGACATAATTTTATAGACAGTGTTACAGAGGCTTATGGGGCGAAAGTCACTCATGCATTTAGGATCCTACACTTTAGGCACAAGGACAATGTTGGTTTTATTAATTCTTTTTAGAATACTACCAGTCCTAACAAAATCATGGGCAGCATGGATAAGATCATATTTGACTACTTCCTAGGAGTGCTCGAAGAAGGTCGGGGGAAACCCATCCGGTCCAGGCGATTTAAAGGCTCCCATAGAGAAAACCACAGTTTTAACTTCCTCCTCAGAAACTTGAGACAACAGGGCCTCATTGTCACCCTCAGTAACAACATTAGGGATGACTTCCATAAGAAAGTCAAAATCAGTGTCCATCCCATTCTGAGTCAGAATTCAGAAAATGTCTTGGAAGAAATCCATAGCATGATTGCCAATATCTTCATCCTCCAAAAGATGGCTCCCATTAGCATCCAAAGATTTAATGGTGTTCCTTATTTTATGTATGGAGGCTGACCTATGGAAGAAAGTAGAGTTTCGGTCACCCTCCTTCAGCCATTGAACACGAGACCTTTGCTTCTAGAATATTTCCTCCTTTTTGAGGTTTTCTTTCCATTTTATCCTCCATCCTTCCTCCTCACAATGATTGTCCTAGGTAGAGACACCTGAGGCCATGTCCGTCTGGAGGTGTTTCAGTTTCTCCTCAATTTATTTTTTGCATTGGAAAATGTCTCCAAACTTGGATTTACTCCACCTTTGGGCCTCCTGTTTGATAACTTTCATTTTTTCAGCAATTTTGTACATTGTCGTTCCCCTAACCGGGGTATTCCACCATCTTTTAATACAATCTTCAAATTCATTGTGAGAGTGCCACATGATTTCATAACGAAAGGGATGGGGTCCATTTCATTTTCTTTTCTCCTAGTCAAGGATCAAATGGGAGTGGTTAGAAACCATCCTCGAAAGGAGAGAGAGACTGAGCAAGGGACCAAGATCCCATCCTCCCGATAACATCCATCTATCTATTCTAACATGTATCAGGCATATCCCTTTTATGTTATTGGACCAAGTAAACCCCATTCCCTGCATATCCATATCAGTCAGATCATTGTGCCTCATAAAATCTGCCAGCTCCTGTATACTTTCTGAGTAATCTTGTGTGCTCCCAATTTTCTCAAATGGGAATATAGGTGTATTAAAATCTCCCACACACATAGTGGGGTGGCAATGATTATCGTCAATGAGGTTAGAAATTTCCCCTCAGATTCTACCACGTTCACTTCTAATGTTAGGAGCATAAATATTATACAAGTACTAGGAAATATTATTCCAAGTAAACAACACAACAAGGAAGTTATGAGAAAAGGCCACAACGTTTCCAGATAACTTACAAGGGTTCTAGAGAGTGGCCACACCATGAGAGGCCCCATCAGCTTCACTATACAGAAAGGCCACACCCGACCATATATTATCCACCAGTAGAGCAAAGTTTTGATACTTCATTTTAACCTCCTGAATAAGAACCACATCAAACTTGAACTCAAGAGTATACTTCTTCAGAGTGAACTGTTTCTGCGGTCTGTTCATGCCCCGTATGTTCCATGAGAGGAACTTCATCTTTTATTTTTTTGGGAGTCTTCTAGGGTTAACTACTGCTCATTGGTAATAGCCCTTGCTACTTCTTTTTCTCTTACTGCTCTCGTCGTCGGTCGACCCACTTTGGTTTCATTTCCCACATCTGCTTTTTTTTTGGTTTCCACACTTTCATCCACCTTCTTGCCTCTGGTTTTCCTTTTAGGTTTTGACCAGTCAAAGACAATAGTCGATGGCGACGAATGGGTCAATATTGGTATTTCCATTACCTGTCCTGCACCATTATGAATTGGGGAGGAAATTTCCCTCGTCATTTAAACTTCTCTCTTCACCAGCTTCCCTTTCAGTCATCATGCTTACAGACTCCTGTGCCTTCTCCCCATTATTGTCTTCTTTATTTCCCTTCCTGTTTGGGCTTCCTCTATGAGAGTTTGGGGCTACCCTTAGGTCTTCAACAAAATCTCCTTCTTTCCATTTCCATTTTCCTCCACCCCAGATGCAGGAGACGAACTCCCATCAAGGGGGAGATGGGCCTCCGTAATAACCACAGTCCCAACAATCTGGTCCCGCGCACCTTCCTTCACACTTAGAGACACTGATGCAGACCACTCAGAGTCTTGCTCTTCAATCCTAGGGGTTACTTTGCATTCTGTCACCACATGCCCATTTTTACCACATTTCTGGCAGTTTTAGAGTGGTATTCTCATACACAATGTCCTGATTCTAGTTCCCCCATTTGGATTTTAGCATCACAAATTTAGGGAGGGGATTATTCATTGTCATATTCACATAGAATCTTGCGAATACCAGCCTAGTTTTTTGAATAGTAACCGTATCCGTTGCCACATAGTTTCCAAATGAGTTCCCAATCCATCGGAGCACCTTTTCGTCCCAGAATTCAAGGTGAAGTTCAAGTAGGCGGACCCACACAGGTGCATCTTTCTGCAATTCAACCTCTAGATTGAAACCTGGCTTCCATTTGGCCATTAGCAGTGCGTGTTTACCATAGCACCAACTTCCAGTGGAAACAAGAGTATAGTCCTCCACAACATTAAATCTAAAGAGGAACAACCCCCCCGACATAGCCGATACAGAAAATGACCCCTTAACCTTCCATCTGGCAGTACATCACTTTGCACCATATCTATGGTGGGCCTGAAAGCGACAAACCTCCCCACCAGAGCAAGTTGTAGAGAGGCAGAAATGCCTTCAACCACACCATCTGTGACAACAATCTCTCGGCCAAACTCTCCTACCGAGAATACAGCAGGAGTAGAGGTGTCAGGAGTCTGTTTTCCCAACACCGCAAGTTTCCATCCCCCCACAGGGCCCTCTTTGTTTTCCATCGCAGGTTTGGGGCAAGAATCCCCACCTTCCTGACTCTGCGGGTGAGCAGACACCACCAAAGAGGTAAATGAGGAATCCACGGCTTTGGGGACGGCACAACTGTCACTGCCATCCCTGCAAGAAAGCACCAGGAACAGGTTGGGGCAAGTACCTCCATGCTCCCCGGATTCCCCGACAGAGCAGAGGCTGAAGCCAACATTCAAAAATTCAAACGGGTGGGGAAGTTGCAGTCGTCAGATGTTAGAGAGCTCAAGGAGATGAAATTTTAAGACATGACATTAATATGCAAGACACTCAATATAAAATTCGATGCTGATGTTGATAAGGCTTTTGGTCATTATTTTCTATTTTGACCATCAATTAATGGGTTAATTTTATAGCTTATCAGTCCTTCATTTCGCAAAGGTTGTTAAATTGTAAAATGAGTAACTAGTGATCCTTTAAAGTCCTTTTAAGCCATATCTCACTTGTGATAATATGATGTTTACAAAACAAGACAAAGAAACCAAATTTTTCTAGTCACTACATTAATATCTCATTTATATATTTCATCACCTCCAAAACATATAAATGTTGGTTAGTAAAAATACAAATAATAATTCCCCAATCAACAAGCTAGTATATAGCAAACTAATCTAGATGTGTATATATGGTTAGCTTTTAGGAACACAATGTTATTAAACATCCCCTACTCACAAGAGATGGCTCCATATATTGTTGTTCATACTCCACCGTTAGTTTTGTGGACATAAAGTGTTTCTAGGTGCATTCTAACTATTTTTGTTCTCCATGTTCCCATGGTTGCTATGGAGAGCTCCACTTTTGGCGGTAAAAACTCTTTATTGACATGAGGAGAGTGAGGGTTGTTTGGAGAAAGAAATTAACCAAAGTTGCTTTGAGAGTAAATTAGTATAAATATCCATTATTGAGGACTACCAATGAGAGTACCAATAGTTGGTATTTTATTGAAGATTAATTTATTAACTAAATTCCAAAACTACCCTTCTAGTTTTTAAAAGAATGTACCTAGAAACATCTCATTGCATATTGATTTGAGAACTATATTTTCTCTGTTGAAAAATAGAATTTATTTTAGAAATAATAAATAAATAAACAGAGGATTTTAATTACATCCATGAAATGCATTAGTTTGCCACAATTTCTTCATTAATTGGAGTATGTTTCTGGTTTAAATTGTAGGCTCATTTTTGCATCAATATTTCAGATCATACTCTATGATCCATCATCATGATGACGACTCTCTCATCGTGATGATGGATCATAAGGTTCGTGCAAGAACTTGCACTCTTTTGTTGTGATGATGGATCATAAAGTATGATCCGAAACATTGATACAAAAATGATTTGCACTCTCTCATCATGATGATGGATCATAAAGTATGATCTGAAATGTTGATGAAAAAATGACTTGCACTCTCTCATCGTAATAATAAAAAGAATATGATCTGAAACATTGATACAAAAACGAACACACAAACTAAGCCAAAAACATACTACAATACATTTATAAAACCCAAAAAATATATGAAAATAAGAACTATAATAAAAAAAAAAGTGTTAAAGAACACAACCACAAAATACAATAGCCACCTCACCAATCATCAGCACATAACATTAAGAACTACAACCCAAAAATATATATAAAAACTTCCTAGGATATTTCACGTTTGTACAAACAAAAAGACCTTTCAACTAGGACACTTCAGACCCTTTTAAATGCTTGATAAAGTTTAAACTGAGTTCAGGAATCTGTGTTTAATGGCAACAACAGTAATTATTAATTGTTTAACTATTCCTTTCAACTACATTTGATAACTTCCATTCATATGAGGAATTTTAATTACTCTTTTCAGTCTAAAACCCAAACTTTCATAAATTGCTTAGTCTCATTTCATTCATTGAACACCAACCTGAGTACACTCTTGATGAAGTTAGATTGTATTTGAAATCTAATGTGGAGGTGTGAGTTGGAGTTGGTGAGAGGTTTGGGCCAAATTAAGAATCTACACATTTTATTAGCATTTCTGCAGTGGTATTGTATAGGACACAAAAAGTAAAGTGCCATTTTTTAGGACACATTTTGTGTCGGTAAGACTATTCTTCCCTCCCATAAAGTTTAGGCCTTACAAATTCACAGTGTTTTACTGCACAAGGACATCTTTTTAATACTGTTCTGTGTTATTCTGCAATTATTGCCCCACCACAAACATGCACCTGTGCTTCATCCTGTCCACTGCACATGTCTTCAAAACATTCTTCATACAGGTACGGTGAAGAAAGTGTATTCTACAATTCTGCTTTCTTTTTGGCTCATTCACTTTGGTACATATGCAATTAGGTTTATTTGCTCAATGATTTAGTTCAGTTAGCATCTATATTTCAATTCTATTTCATATTTCAATTTAAACTGATCATTTTTTATTCTTATATAATAAATTTTATAACGTTTGTCTTAAATAGCCACTTAAGTTGCATATGAAGACAACAAAAAAAGAATCATCAAAATCCGATGTAGAAGTTTAAAGTGTACAAAGTTGGATACAATGGCTATAAGCACTTAAGTTGCATATGAAGACAACCAACAAAAAATCAAAATCTGATGTACTATTTAGAAGCTTAGGGTGTACAAAGTTAGATATAATGGCATTTGGTAGCCTTCCCCTTATAGGCTGCCAAGGAAACAATATAAAACAACTCAAACTGGGCTAAGAGGATTAACCTAAAACCATCATACAAATATGAAGCATTGCAAAACAATTGCCTTAAAATTTTCATTTTAGTTTTGTTGTTTTGGATTAGTGAAAATGTAAGGGAGAGGATTCAATATATGAACATCCCATTTTCGCTCTTCTCAAAATCGTGACAATTCCAAATCACTCAATTTCTTACAACAGCTTATTTTTCATGTCCGTTGCTTATAGTTATCACTAAGGTTTCAAGGTTAGATTATCAAAATGATGCCGAATCAGTATATTTTTATTGAGACATTGTAAAAACACCAAATAAAATGGTTAGAGCAGTAGTTGTGCACTGAGTCATATCTTATTGGTGTGTTAATGTGACATCACATGATTTATTATTTTTTAGATCTAAATAGTAGGTTTTATTCAATTATGAGTACTCTCACCGTTCCTCAACAGTAACAACTTTTTAGTCGCAATTATTAGTATTATATTATTAAAAGTATTAGATATTAATCAACAAATACAATCACACCTATTGAAACATGCTCAACTACTAGATCCTTCCTCCTAATAAGTTATATGATAGAATGCTTGATTTCAAATTAAATCTATTGTAATACTAAAATTTTTTATTATTTCAGATTTGCAGATTAAAATTTTTAACAAAGAAAAGAAGGTAACCATACAAGCTTCATAACACATTATTTAATCTGTTGTAGCCGGTATATGACTTTGGTTGATAACTTGTATAACTTTTATGTCTCAGCTTATGTAACTTTGATCATTTTTTTAAAAATCTTGATGTCTGCATTATTAATTGTTTAACTATTCCTTTCAACTACATTTGATAACTTTCATTCATATGAGGAATTTTAATTACTCTATTAAGTCTAAAAAGCAAATTTTCATAAATTGCTCAGTCTCATTTCATTCATTGAACACCAACCTGAGTTCGGCCTTAAAAAGAGGGGTTCCTTGTGTTGGCAGGAAAATGCTGGCCCATATAACGGTGCATTAATGTACATTTACTTTGCCTGTATTGTAAGCTAGACTGATTCTTTTGAATTTCTTATTCAACATTTAATATAATACACATTGCTAAGCATATCAGAAAGCCAGCTATAATGTCAATTTAGAACTGAAAATCAAGCGCCACTTTTGTCCGTAGTACTTGTTGGGTAGTGAATCAAATGCTTTAATGAAATCATGACAGGTGTTGTTGAACTTGGGATGCAGCTCGATTAAATGTGAGCTAATATTTCTACAGAAGTGCAGGTTGAAGCTTAAAGAAGTCTGAGGAAGCTCATTGCAGTGATTTCCATGGCTACTTTATGCTCAAATCATGTACATAAGCTGATGCTTTTAGTCACGGCAATACTGTGCACATTGCCAGAATGTATGGCTCGAATGCCTTCTATTGCTCCAGCAAATTCCCCCTTTTATCAAAGAAAATACTTTAATGGTTTTCCAGCACAGGCTCCTGATAACCATTTACCTCCTAAAATAAGCCTTGCCATGGCTCCCCTTGATCCTCTTCTGTCTCCCTCTGCTACTCCTATGACTTCTACGCCCACTGCCAATGACCCACCATTACAATCCCCTGTTTTGGAAGCTCCCCAAACCATTTCCATGTCTCCCCTGGTTTCTCCACAATTGTCCCCTGCCTCATCTCCCACTTCATTTTCACCTTCATCACTCTCTCCCCTGCTGATCCCTGCCTCATCTCCCACTTCTGCACCTACTGGATTCCCACTTTCATCACTCCCTCCCCAGCTGATCCCTGCATCCTCTCCCACTTCCGCGCCTACTGCATTTGCACCTTTATCACTCTCTCCCCAATTTTCCCTCACTTCATCTCCCACTTCTGCGCCCACTGAATTCCCACCTTTATCACTCTCTCCCCAGCTGTCCCCTGCTTCATCTCCCATTTCCGCACCTACTGAATTCCCACCTTCATCACTCTTTCCCTGGCTGTCCCCTGCTTCATCTCCCATTTCTGCACCCACTGAATTCCCACCTTCATCACTCTCTCCCCAGCTGTCCCCTGCTTCATCTCCCATTTCCGCACC
>MU224884.1:4322009-4358890 GCA_018584345.1 Thuja plicata
CCTTTTTGGCAATCTGTTAGGATATACCTCAATTATAGAAGATGGTTAAGTCCTGCTCTGTTAAGAGACTTGATGCTTCAATGGTTAAACTGAAACATTATGACTTGTTTCTAATGCAACTTGAATTGCATATTTTCAGATCTATTTAAGTACAATACCTCTCTGATCAATGTATCAATTTAATTCCTTGTGCTCCACACTTTCTTCTCTGTGATGCTATGCTTCACTGTTCGTCGGTGTCTACAGAATTCTTTAGCTCTCCTTCAGCTTGATTGATCAGGACTGTATGAAGTTATCCTTCACCAATTTCTCTTTAGCATCCTCTTTCTATTCACTCCCCTTCTGTGTATGTGATTGCATAAATGAATTATGCTTGTCTCTTATATAGACATGATGTTCCTTAATTCTTGATTCTTTAATCTTGGCGTGAAAAACAATCCAGCCAATCTGATTTATAGCTTTAACTCCTGATTTATCTCATAGTTATCTTCTTGCCAACTATACAAATCTTTTTTAAATCAATTACTTAACTCTGGGTGAATAAAAAAAATAAAACAACCAGTTTAGTCTCTCCTTAAGCTCTGCCAGCTAGATATTTTGTCATTTTCTAAACTCTCTATTCTATCGGTCAACTCTGCAGTTAGTCGTCGGTGACAACTGCCAGTTCTGTCGATGTAACTCCAGTTAGGTTCGGGATCTCCGTCTGTCGGGCATCATTGGATTTTACTTATCGAGTATCACTATGATTTTTCTTCATTGGGAAACACTGTCATCTTCTCGTTAGGCATCACTATGACTTTTTCTTTGCCTTTACCGATGGTGTGCACTCCGTCGGTGTTGTCTGTCACTTAGTGAATACTTGAATTTTATGCATTACTGAAAGCATAATCTCTGTTCTATTGATTCTCTAAAGTATTTGGCATTATGTACATGACCGTATAGATGATATCAAGTTGACATCAATGACAATACAAACTATTAATTGATTTAATGTCTTGCATCATCTTCAACTTAACATTATCAAACATTCAATCAGTTACAAGTCATCAGTGAGAAGCTTACTCTATAATTATATTGTAAACTCTTGTTGATTTATGAATAATATATTGGGTGGCTTTTGGAACATGGGATTTTTTTTCCTCCCAAAAGGTTTTTCACCATGTAAATTACTGTGTTGTGGTATGCATGCTAGTTATGTTTATTTTTGTTAACTTTTTGTAATTGTTGTAAAGACCCGAGATTTTTTTTACATTTAACTATCTCAAGATTAGTGTAGGAAGTTGTTTCGCTACCTTAATCCTCACAAGTAGTATTAGAGTTTGATCAGCTTTGGTTTCAATTGTGAGTTGTTGAGTTTTTTGAACTAATCCATATTTGAGCAGAAACTTGTGTAGAAGATATTTTGTTATCTTGTTGCCAGAATTTTCAGATGACAAGTTCTTCAGGGAGAATAGAGGTGGAAATTTTTTATGAATATAATTTTGAAATGTGGAAGATGGAGATGGAGAATCTATTAATAGATTGAGATCCATGGGATGTTGTTGATGAGAATGTCAAGAGACCTACAGATTTGAATAAGGTTTCTAAATACAATGTTATGGACAATAAATTCAAGGGCCTAATCAAATTGTGCCTGACAAACTCTGTTACTATCAATGTCCATGAAGAGACCTCTACAAGTAAACAATGGAAGAAGCTTGGTGAGATGTATCAAGCCAAATATTTAGTAAATAAGATTTTCTTGAGGAAGAAACTATACTCATTGAGAATGGAGGAGCATAGAAAATTAATAGACCACTTGTAAGAATTTTATATGTTGGTGGCTTAATTGACATTACTTGGTATCAAGATGAATGAGGAGGAGACATGCCAAATCTTTCTTTGTTCATTTCCCAATTTGTGAGATTCTCTTTATATTGCCATTAGTAGTAATACTATTATTTTTAAGAATAAATATGTGGTGGGTTATTTTATTTTTGAAGAGATGAGGAGGAAGGTATCCATCAGTGCCAATGTGGCCCTATTTGTTGGTGGAAGACTTGAGGAAAAGGGGAAGAAGAATAAGAAGCGCAATAAATTCAAATTTAGGGGGAGATCCAAATCTCCTATAAAGTCTACAGTTATTTGCTAGAATCATGATAAGCTTGGAAACATCCATAAGGACTACAAAGAAGAATATAAGAATAAATTTGATTATGATTTTGAGTTTGAGAAGGGAGATGGTGATGTATTCATTGCAACTTTGGATACTCATGCATATGATGATGCATTTTTAATTGAATTATGAGCTTATTTTCATATGACCTCTAATAAATATTAGTTTTATAAATAGGAATAATTTGATGGAGGTAAGGTGTTCTTGGGTGATAATTCTCATTTAAATATGATTGGTCATGGTAAAGTTAGAATCAAGTTACTTGATGGTAGAATATGGAGGATTAATGGTGTGTTGCATGTCCCTAGTTTAAAATGAAATTTTTTATTTGTGAGAAAATTAATAGATTTGGGTATGTAGGTAGTATTTTTAGACTGTGGATGTAAAATGGTGAGAGGTGCTAGATGATTTTTAGAGGTGTCAAAATTGACACATTTTTTAAGCTAGATGCATAGACTACCTAGTGTAATAGTAATTATGTGAAGACTAAATATATGGATAATTCATTGGAAAAGGTGAGGGTTTCACCTTAGATAGATGGTAATGTATTTTGTGTATCTAAGGGTGCATTTTCTTCTGAGTCAAAGTTACTTGGAGATAAGACTATGTTATGGCACCATAGACTTGGCCATATTGGAGTGAAGGGTCTAACACCCTTGAAAAATAAATAAATCTTTTTGAAGGTTTGAATGATTGTAATCTTGATTTTGATTTATGTGAGCATTGCATTTATGGAAAATAAAACCGTTTTCAGTTTTACTCAAGCTCTCATAAATCTTGTGGTGTGTTGGATCTTATTCATTTTGATGTGTTTGGTCTTGTATATGTTCCTTCCAAAGAAAAATCCACATATTATGTTTCATTTGTTGATGATTATAGTAGAAGGGCATGGGTATATTTTCCAAGGAGCGAATCTAAAGTTTATAGTCGATTAAAGAAACTTATAACAATGGTTGTATTATAGAATAGAAAGAAAATAAAACGTTTGAGAAACTAATAATGTCGGTGAATTCTACTCTAATGATTTTCATAGATCATGTAATGATTGTGACATTCATAGACATAAGACAACTCTATATTATCCACAATATAATATAGTTGCACAAGGAATGCATAAGATGCTAATGGAAAAGGCTAGGAGTATGCTAATTGGTGCTAGTATAGAAAAAAAGTTTTGGGTTGAAGACTTTTCCACTTCTTGCTACTTGTTTAGAAGGTTTCCTACATCAGATCATGTTGATTAAATGCTATGTAGGCATGGTTGGGTCATAAGAATTTTTTGAGACATCTAAGAGTTTTTGACTATGAGGCATATGCATATGTGCCAAAGGAGAAACAAGAAAAGTTGGAGAATAAGGTTGTGAAATGTATCTTCATTGGATAAAGTTATGATGTGAAAAGATACAAGATTTGGGACCCTATTGCATATAAGGTGATACATAGTAGAAGTATTATTTTTTGAGGAACTAACTATCCTACTACATTGCATCCGTAAAAAAATTAAAAGGAAGTTGTGATTCAACTTCCTTCTACATCAAAGAAAGTTGAATCAAGACCGCTAGATAGAGAAGAAGTTGAGGAGAGCTCATCTAGATTTGAATCTTTAGAAGAGGGGAGAGAACCTCCAAATCAAAATTTTCATAAGTATACAGGGCATAGAAAACCACCTAAAAGGTATTTACCTAGAATGATTAGAGATGTATTTTTTCTTTGAATACTAGTCTAGATGAACCTAATTTTGTCACCTAGGATGTCACCCTAGCTGAGTGTATGATTCAACTATCTCATGAAACATGGGATCATCCTCAGGCTCATGGGTTGCCAATAGTGAGGATGAATTTCCAGAGAGGGATAGATCCCTTGATATATTACCTAAAACTAATCTTTGATAGGGAAAATGGATAGAAATAATTCCTTAAAATGAAAATCTTTTTTCATAGAATGTGATGTACCAAACCTGATGAACTATAACTGATTAAATGTTTGAAGATGTTAAGTTGATGATCACCAAGCTGCAGAAAGTTAATGTAAGACATTAAATCAGTTAATGTATTAAATTGTCATTGAAGTCAACTTGATATAATTTAATTGGTTATATACAAAGTGTCAAAAAATTTAGAGAATCAGAGAGATAAAGATTATGCTTTTAGTAATGCATAAAAGATCAGTATTCACTAAGTGACTACAAACACCGATGGGTAGTGCACCCTGATGGACAAAGAAACCCGAAAGGAAAGTCACACTGTTGCTCGAGCAAGAAACCTAACAACCATTACCAACGAGAATAATCACAAGCATTAACGATGAGAAAAAATTCACAGTGATGCCCGACGGACAGACAACCCTGACGGAGATGCCCGAGGAGAACTGAAGTGTTGACCGAAGCTAACAAAGAGTTAAACACTGAAAGGAACTAAAGTTCAAAAATGAAAAAAGACTTAGCTGGCAAGAGCTAAAGAAGGATTTAACTGGTTGTTAATTTTATTTTCATCGACAAGTTAAAGCCAGAGATAAGAGAAAGATTTAAAGTTGTTTTATTCTAGTTGTCAAAGAGAAATCTATGAGATAAAACTGAAGTAAAGATTTAAATCAAGATTGGCTAGAATTGTGGATCATGCCGAGAACAAGAAAGTCAAGAACTAAGAAACGGTGAAATTATGTCTATAAAGGGACAAGCTAAGTCATTGTGAATTAGGGGTGAATAGAAAAAGAAGATGCTGAGTAGAAACTGATAAAGGAAGACTTCAATCAGACCTGATCAATCAAGATGAAGAACAAAGCTAATTCTGTAGACACTGAGCAATAGATAAGCACAACATCACCGATCAGAAAGAAGTGGAGAAAAGGTATTGAAAAGATACATTGATCAGAAAGGTATTATGAGCTTACAATAGATCTAAAAATTTGCAAAGTATAGTTGTATATGTGAACAAATCATTTACTGTTTCATTTCAACCATTGAATCAAAAAGTCTCTTAATCGAGAAGGACTTAACAATCCTTTCTATATTGAGATACATCCCAAGGAGTATCAAAAAGTTTGATCATGAAGATAACATGAGATGCCAGATACCATTTGACAAACTACATTGGGTTTGGTCATAAAAGGTAGCATAGAGATTCCCGATATCAAGTGACAAACTATTCTATTTAAATCCTCTAACAAGGTCACACCTAATAGTGTGTTTTTAACCTTTAATAGGGTTGTATCTTCACCGATCTCACTTTAGAAGAGTGAAAAATTTGGGTTACTGGTCCCAAGTGGTTTTTTCCTTAACAAGGTTTCCACGTTAAATATCCACGTGTCAATGTGTTTATGAGTCATTACTTTAGTGTTTTGCATTACACATAACTAATCTGGATTGATCGGTATACACTTATTTATTTACTACATTTCAGTAAATAAAAGACTACTAATCGGTAAAAAATAAGAATAAGGTTTAATAGTGAACTCCGAGCAGTAGTTATTTGTGAAGATTATTTCAAGACATTCATCTTGTAGGACTGAAGATAACTAGAGGCTTATAATTGTGGTAATAAGTTTTTGGGTTAATATTATTAGAATATTTGAGGCCACTGATTCACCCCCCTTAATTATTCTAACAATTGGTATCAAAGCTTGTGTGCTTAGAAGGAAGGTTTCAAGACCTAAGAAAAAGGTCACAAGATGAGAAAATGAGACGTGCCCAAGTTGAACAAGGACAACTTTGCATCATGGAAAAGAAGAATAAAAATCCACCTATCAGGTATTGGAAATGATGTTGTTCAATACTTAGATACTGAATTTGTGTTACCTACAGGACATCACACACTTTAACAATTAAGAGAAAAGCATGAGCATAATTTCATGATGATAGAACTTGCTTCCTCTCTCTGTGATGCTGAATTTGAAGATGTCAAAAACTGCACCTCTGCAAAGAAAATGTGGGATAAAGTGAAGCTGGTACATGGAGGAGATGCTAATGTACTAAGAGAAAAGGCAGAGAGCCTAAGAGGTAAATTTGATGACCTAAGAATGAGAGAAGGAGAAAATATCACTCAGTATAGCTGCAAAATAAAAGAGGTAGTCAATGCTATCCGAGGAGTTGGAGGCATACTCTAAGAAGAGATAGTAGTAAGTAAAATCCTAAGAAGCTTACTGCCTGTATATGCTATACAAGAAATGAGAGCAGTAGAAAAAAATAATGTCACTCTAGATAGCTTGGTTGGTAGACTAATTTCATTTGAGATGAATAACTTTGATAACAATGTTTTACCATCTATTGAATCTGCATTCAAATCTTCTTTGAAAATAAGTAAGTCAAGTCATAAATACACTATTAGAAATGATATTGAAATTGATAGTGAAGACCAAGATCTTGATGAGATTGAAGAACTAATGAATAGAATATTGTAGAGAGGCAAAGATAGATACAAAGGTAAATTACTACTTGTGTGTTTTAATTGTAAAGAGATTGGACACTTTTCTGTTATATGTCCTAACAAAAGAAAAAGATGACTTATTGCTGTCAAAGGAAAAAGAGATGATCAAGGAGAGGAATAGTCAAAGGGAGAGACAACATTAGAGAAAGAATCAGAAGCTGCTACATCTATACAGTGAAGGGATTGGAGATTGAAGAAGGCACTCTGGAAGAAACAAATCTAAGCTATATGAGATTATCGAGAGCTAGACATTTGTATTGGTTATAGAACAATGAAATTGATAGATTGATGAACTACAACTGCTATATTTCATATTTTATTAGTAATAATATAGTATGATAATGTAGTGTGTTTCCATCAATTCCAAAGGGAGAGATTGATGAACTATAACTGATTGAATGTTTGAAGATGTTAAGTTGATGATCACCAAGCTATAGAAAGTTAATGCAAGATGTTAAATTAGTTAATGTATTGAATTGTCATTGATGTGAAATTGATATAATCTAATTGGTTATATACAAAGTGTTAAAGAATTTAGAGAATTAGAGAGATAAAGATTATGCTTTCAGTAATGCATAAAAGATCAGTATTCATGAAGTGACTACAAACATTGATGGGAAGTGCACCACGACGGACAGAGAAACCTGAAAGGAAAATCACAGTTTTGCCCGAGAAAGAAACCTAACAAGCGTTACTAACAAGTAGAATCAAAAGCATTACTGACAAGCATAACTTCACAGTGATGCCTGACGGACATACAACCCTGATGGATAGGCAACCCTGACAGAGATGCCCAAGGAGAATTACAGTGTTGACCGAAGCTAACAAAGAGTTAAACACTGAAAGGAATTGAAGTTTAGAAACAAAAAAAGACTTAGCTAGCAAGAGCTAAAGAAGGAGTTAACTGGTTTTTAATATTGTTTTCATTGACAAGTTAAAGCTAGAGATAAGAGAAAGATTTAAAGTTATTTTATTCCAGTTGTCAAAGAGAAATCTACGGGATAAAGTTGAAGTAAAGCTTTAAAGAAAGATTGGTTAGAATTGCGGATCACGCCAAGAACAAGAAAGACAAGAATTGAGAAATGGTGAAATCGTGTCTATGAAGAGACAAGCTAATTAATTGTGAATTATGGGTGAAAAGAAAAAGAAGATGCTGAGGAGAAACTAATGAAGGAAGACTTCAATTAGACCTGATCAATCAAGCTAAAGAACAAAGATAATTCTGCGGACACCGAGAAATAGAGAAGCACAACATCACTGAGCAAAAAGAAGTGGAGCAAAGGTATTGAAAAGATAAATTGATCAGAAAGGTATTATGAGCTTACAATAGATCTGAAAATCTACAAAGTATAGTTGTATATTTGAACAAATCATTTACTATTTCAATTTAACCATTGAATCAGAAAGTCTCTTAACTAAGAAGGACTTAACAATCCTTTCTATATTGAGATACATCTAAAGGAGTATCAAAAAGTTTGATCATGAAGATAGCATGAGATGCCAAATACCATTTGACAAACTACATGGGGTTGGTCATAAAAGGTAGCATAGAGATGCCCAATATCAAGTGAGAAAATATTATATTTAAATCCTCTAACAAGGTCACACCTAACAGTGTGTTTGTAACCTTTAACATGATTGGCTCTTCATCGAGCTCACTTCAGAAGAGTGAAAATTTTGGGCTACCGATCCCAAGTGGGTTTTTCCCCTAACAGGGTTTCCATGTTAAAAATCCATGTGTCAATGTGTTTATGAGTCATTACTTTAGTGTTTTTCATTATACATAACTGATCTGGATTGATTAGTATACACTAAGTTATCTACTGCATTTTGGTAAATAAAAGAGTGCTAATTGGTAAATAGTAAGAATAAGGTTTAACAGTGAACTCCGAGCAGTAGTTATTTGTTAAGATTATTTTAATACATTCATCTTGTAGGACTGAAGATAACTAGAGGCTTATAATTGTGGAAATAAGTTTTTGGGTTAATATTATTGGAATATTTTTGAGGCCATTGATTCACCCCCCCTCTCAGTTATTCTAATACAAACCTTGAAACTTTAACAAGTGAAATGAATCACAATCTGATTTATCCAAAGCTAGATTTTTTCACAACTTGATTGAAAATCATAAAATACATGAATGCTCATATGAAGGTTTTGATTTTCAATGTTCACTTGAAGGAAACCAAGGCTTCACAACTCTAACTTATTGAAAATAATCAAACACAACATGTAATCCGTATTACTAATAAAAGTTTCTTTCTTCCATATTTTCTTAGAATGAAAGAGAAATAAAAGATTTTAGGATCAACCATAATATTTTTTCAACATCATGCATACACAATAAGAGACAAGAAAATGTATAAGGAACCCTTGCTACATTATTGAAATCAATGGAGTTTTTGTTGTTACAATCTGAAAATTCTAAATACTATAAGAGTTACAATGCTTCTTGCCTTTGCTAATGCAAAAAGGTGAAAGAAAAGAACTACAGAAAAGGTAGACACAAATTTTCCTTATTGAAAATTCTTCTCTATAAATAAAAATATGAACTGAAGATGAACTAGCCTAGAACTGAACAAAGATACTCAAAATATGCTTGAACTAAAAGTCTTCACTCTCTAACTCTCCTCCAACTTGTATGAAAATATCTTCCTGGCTCATACACGATTGAAACCAATGCGAAAAGGAGGTTAACAATGTCCCTAATTAGAATTTGGTGGACCCAAAAATTTTCTTGATTGATGTATAACCTATGTGGGGTCTCAAAGTGAGCTATAACTATTTTATACCTCTCAAAATACCCCCTTTTCTAACTTCTACTTGATGCTCAATTAATGTATGCCCTTGGTTAACTAGTTTCTTGATCCTCTTTTTGATTTACATGATGTGAATCTCTATTTTTTCCTTCCATGGTACTGTTGTCCTTGGCCTTTAATCATGTCTATATCTTGATTTCCATATACCAATATCAATACATGTTCTTTACATTCATTATCATAGTATTTTCAACAAAGTTTGTCACTATCTGTAACATCCATTTACTTTCCTTTATCTTTATTGTTCTTCACTTCATTTCCTCATTAAATTTATAGTTATCATATATTATTCATCACTATGCTTTATGTATCTATTGACTATCATTTGTGGTCTATTATTGGCTATCCTTTTTCATTTCTAATTTTAACCTCTTCACATTTCTACTATCCCTTAGAAATCTCTCTTATCAATGTTCTTATCACTGATTTTCTCATCTTGTCACTACCTTCATGACTAATCCTATCATTGTTATCATATCTTGAATCTTCACTTCTATGGTATTCTTTACTATTCACTTATTAATCTTTATTACCCCCTTTTTTTATACCTTTATTGGAATTTTTGTCACAAGGCAATCATAATCATTGTTTTAAGCTTATAGTAGTAACCCTACTTATATTTTCCTTCACACAAGATAAACCACTATTTTTTTTGATTCTTGAATCATTGAATACCATTGTCTCACTATCTCTATTTCCTTTTGATGAGTTTCCTTTAACCCTGTGATAAAAGAAAATAGGTGCAAGGGGCTATCACTAGGATGGTGTTGCAATAATCAGACCACCAAGAGAGGGTGAATTAATGTTCAATCAAATTTAATTCAAATAGCATATAAACACTTAACACAATAACACTAATTCAAATATTGGCCAATTATCAAAAGAAAATAGCATCAAGACATATGCCAATCTATGAAACATACACAGGGTCTTCACTGAAGTGGCAATACAATACCACATGCATTCATTTTGGGGGGTTTAAAATGGGCCAAAAATGGGCAGTATATTTCCTAAATAGTGGGGAGGAGGGTTTTTTTGGGGTGGGGGTGGGGATTTTGATGCAAGGAGGGTAGGAAGACCAGGGCCTAAGGCAATCCCAGCTATCCAAACCAACTTGCAGAACAACTCAGAAGCAACAAAACAAAAAGGGAGAGAAGAAACAATAACAATTTATATTATTTCATCAAACATCATACATGGCGGGTTGTAAGGCCTTCCCGGTTTTCACCATATACATTCAGATGTTTACAGAATAATATTCATACATGCAAGGTCACAAACCTATGATCCAAATCTGCTAACCTTAATCTTCTATAAAAAATGATGCCCTAATCTAAGAACAAAAAAAAAAAAATATACAAGAGTCCACTAAAGAGGTCAACACTCGAGTCCTAAAGATCCAACATAGGAAACAACAAAGACCAAGATTTAGGTCCACACAGATCCCAATGAGAGATCCCAAAATTAATTATGATACAGAAATTAAATGCAGAAGTCGACTAGAAGATCCAACTTCAAAAACACAACTCGATAAGAAAGCCAACTAAGCATAGAAACAACTTGGTGAAAAGACAACTGAGCACAGAGACAACTCAGTGAAAATCCACTGAGACCCGTCGATAAAGTATGCCACTGAGTAGTCAGAACAACAACCAAGACCCATTGGTAAATAATGATAGAAAAAGTAACCAAGCCTGAGCGAAGAACAAACAAGTCTTCAACCAAGCAAACAAAAGAAATTACCGAGCAGTCTCCAACAAGCTACCGAACCAAAAAAAACATATTTTTGGTTAATACAGGATTGCCAAGAACCCAAGATGCTCTTGCATCAGACACCCGGGGTTAAAATAAATGATTCTCCAAATCATGAGTTAGGTACAACATGAATTGAATCCAACTCAGATTGAGAAATCCAAGATGAGTCCGCAATCGGTCCGTTCTTCCATTTTACCAGATATTCCATGTAATCCCTTCCTCTTGTACTTTTTCCAACTCTCTGTTTCAAAATATACTCAACTTCCTCTATCTGTTTCATAGGATAATCACTCGGTACTGTCACTTTTTCATGAGGCTCATGATACTCATACAAATATGAAATATTGAATATACGTGATATATCCATATCGTCAGGTAATTATACTTCATAAGCATTTCCACTGTCAAATCTTCTCAATATTTTGCAAGGACCAAATTTCTTCATTTTTAATTTACCATATGTTCCAATAGGAAATATTCCTTTCTTCAAATGAACCATAACTCCATGACTAACTTTAAAATTTTTATGTGTCCTTGATCTATCTACACTATTCTTGTATTTCTGATTACTTTTCTCCAACTTATGTTTCACTTCCTCATGCAATTTCTTCATAAAATCAACAAATTTCTCTCCTTCATCACTTATCTTTTCTTCTCTAGCAATATCTCTCAATTCTGATATACCTCTCAGTTGTGTGCCATTAACAATATCAAAAGGTGTCTTTCCAATACTTCTATTTAATGAATTATTATATGCAAAATCTTCTTGTGCCAATATCAAATCCCAATTACTCAGTGTGTTTCCAACTAAGCATCTTAACAAGTTACCCAAAATTTGATTTACAACCTTTGTTTGTACATCAATCTATGGATGAAATTTAGAACTATACTTCAACTCGGTGTCCAACTTCTTCCAAAGTGTTTTCCAAAAATAGTTGACAAACTTACTGTCTCGGTCAGAGATGATACTCCTCGATAATCCATGCAATCTGATAATCTCCTTAAAGAAAAGATCTGCTATATGTACTGCATCTGATGTTTTTTATATGGTATGAAATGTGTCATCTTAGAGAATCTATCCCCAACAAAAAATATGGAATCATTACCTCTTGCTGTCCTTGGTAAGCCAAGAACAAAATCCATGCTGATATCACTCCAAGGTTTCTCAGGAATAGAAATCAGTGTATGCAATCCAGTATTCTAACTTACTCCTTTTACAACTTGAAAAACTCCACAGATTTTCACAAATTTTTGAACATCCTTATGCAACCAAGGCCAAAAATACCTTTCCTTAAGAAAACTTTATGTTTTATCAATACCGAAGTGTCCAGCCAAACCACTACTATGATTTTCCTTTATCAAATTAGTTCTCATTGATCCTCTCGGTATGCACAACTAAATACCTTTGAACAACATATCTTCTTGAATGAAATAGTATTTATACTTACTCGGTTGATTTGGAATAGGTGCTCTGCACACTCTCCACTACTCAGAAAATCAGCATCATTTTCATACAAATGCTTCATGTCATCAAAACCAAGAACCTCAATTTTCATTTCGGTGAACAAAGATCTTTGTCTACTCAATGCATTAGCAACTTGGTTAGAAAATCCACTCTTATGCTTTATTACAAATGTGAAACTCTGCAAATACTCTACCCATTTCATATGTCTCTGGTTCAACTTACTCTGACTACCCAAATACTGTAAATCCTATGATCAGTATACAACACAAATTAATTTGACATCAAATAATGTCTCCATTTCTTTAGAGATTGAACAATAGCATAGAATTCTTGATCATAGACAAAATATTTCCTTTTAGCATCATTCAAATTTTCACTAAAGAAAGGAATAGGTTTACCTTCTTGGGTTAACACAATTCCTATTACACTTCCACTTGCATCAAATTCAACTTGAAATACCTTTTTGAAATCAGGTAAGGGTAATATAGAAAGTTCAACAACCTTCTGCTTCAAAGTCTCAAAAATCTTATCAACTCCATGTGTTCATTTGAATTCTCTTTTATCTCCTCTCATTGTCTCAGTCATGGCATTACAAATAGAACTAAAATTTCTGATAAAATTCCTATAAAAATTTGCCAATCCATGAAATGATCTTACCTCACTGACATTCTCAGGTGTAGGCCAACTAAGTATAGCTTCAACCTTCTCAGGATCCATCTTCAAACTGTCTACTGATATCACAAAACCTAAATACACAAGTTCTTGTTTCATGAATATCAAAATATCATCCAAGTATACAATCAAACATTTATTCAAGAATTTATTCAAAACCTTATTCATTAACCTCATAAATGTACTTGGTGCATTAGTTAAACCAAAGGAAATAACCAAACACTCATACAAACCTTCTTTTGTCTTGAAAGAAGTCTTTCATTGATCACCCTGTCTGAATCTGATCTGATGATATCCACTCTTCAAATCAATTTTGGTAAAATATTTTTCTCCACTCAAGCAATCCCTTATATAAACCATCCTCGATATAGGAAACATATACTTAACTATGATCTTATTGATTGATCTTGAATCAGTGCACATTCACCATTATTCATTCTTCTTAGGTTCCAATACAGCTGGTACTGCACATGGACTCAAAATTTCTCTTATTAAACCCTTTTTCAATAACTCATGAACTTGTTGGTTGATTTCTTCATTCTCGGTCAGTGTCAACCAGTGTGGTGCCTTGTTTGGTAAACTAGCTCCAGGAATAAAATCCATACAATGACTAATATCTCTCACTGGTGGAAAACCATTAGGTACATTATCTAAAATGATCTCCTTGTACTCGGTAAGCAATTTCTCAACTTCTGCAGGAACTTCATCTTCTGTATTCTTACATGATTTGTTAGAAATTAAAGCATAACATATATCATTTCTTTTCAAATCCTTAACAAATTGTCTACCTTCCATAAAACAAACTTTCACAGATGTACATATCTCACCAACAGATTCTTCAATAAATGATAACGAGATTTGCTTGTTACCATCAACCCAAATAGTACATCTATTCACTCTTCCATCATGTATAGCATGTCTATCATATTTCCAAGGTCTACCCAACAAAATATGACAACAATCCATTGGCATAATATCACACAACACCTTATCATAATACTTCCCATTTTTTAGATTCACAAAACATTGCTCACTCACCATTAATGCATGCTGATCCTTGATCCATGAAATCTGATAAGGCTTTGGGTTCTTCATTCTTTCCAACTGTAAATTTGTGATCATTTCCTCAGATTCTAGATTCTCCAAGCTTCCACTATCAACAATGACTTTCCAAAATTTGTCTGCAACTCTGCATCTAGTCTTGAACAAACTTTTCCTGACAGGATCTTGCTTATCTTTCTCACTCCAATGTGTCCTTCTAATCATTAGATTTCCTTCCTTCTCAGGTTCATTCGGTGACTCTTCTTGAAGCAAAGCATTTCTGCTACTACCAACTTTCTTTCTTGCATGTGTACACTAAAAAGAGCTATGTCCTTCTTCACAACAATTGTAACAAGTTCCTTGGAACCCTCTTCTGCTATAACCACCTCGGGAGTAGTTTACTCTTCCTTGGAATGAACTTCCACCTTTCCATTTGGTCTTTCCTTTGTCATGATATGTGTCTGGATTTGTCTTGTCTAGTTTAGAACTATTTTTTTTCACCATGATATCTACCTCTTCCTCTAGGGAATCTACCAGCTCTTCCTCTTTTCCTTTGTTCATATCTTTTGTTCAATTTCTCCTAAGCTTTTAGGGAAAAATGATATGCCTCTTCAATGCTCTCCATCTTTACCAAGCTGATCTCATCTTGTATAGAACTTCTTAATCCATTCAGATATCTTTCTATTCTTTCCACTTCATCTTCAACATGTCTAGTTATGATGTCTAATCTGTAAAATTCCTCGGTGTAATATTTTATCGAGCTAGCTTTCTGCTTCAAACTTTGCATTCTCCTTACTAGGTTAATCTGTAATCACAAGGTAGAAACTTTCCTTTTAGTTTTTTTATCATTTTATTCCATACCTTGATCTTGTCTTTACCCTTCTTCTTCCGATCCAAATGCAAATTCTCCCACCACAAGAATGCATGACCTTTCAAATTTGTACTTTCAATCTTTACCTTTTTCCCCTCTGATACATTCTCATACTCAAAGTATTTTTCCATCTTGGTTATCCAGTCTATCAACTCATTAGAGTCCAACTTTCCACTATACAGGATTAAACTAAGGTGTGGACTTCAAGCTTGTCAAAGCTCACATGAATCTCTCTTCTTCCTGATCCATCATAGATTCCGGTGCAACATCTCCTTGCACTTCTACAAATTCATCATCACTAACATCTTCAAGATGTCTTCCTCTACACTGGGATTTCTCAACAACTTCCAATCTTGTAGCCATATGTCTTAGCATATCAGCTAGACTTAGATCTGCATTTCCTCTCCCATGAACCATCTTGAAACCCTCTGCAATTGTAGGTTAGATCGCAATCTTCTACCCCCACAATGATATCAACCAACTCGGGTTAGGGCTTACAATAAGGAACCTAGATCTCACCTTCCATTTGATACCACCTGACGCAAGGAGGGTAGGAAGACTAGGGCCCAAGGCAATCCCAGCTATCCAAACCAACTTGCAGAACAACTCAGAAGTAGCAACACTAAAAGGGAGAAAAGAAACAATAAAACCTTGTTTTTTCATTAAACATCATACTTGCCGGGTTGTAAGCCCTTCCCAGTTTTGGCCATATACATTCATATTTTTACAAAATAATCTTCATACAAGTGAGGTCACAGACCTGTGATCTAAATCTGCTAACCTTAATCTTCTATCAAAATTTATGCCCTAATCTAAGAACATAAAACCAAATATATACAAGAGTCCACCAAAGAGGTGGGCACTCAGGTCCTAAAGATCCAACATAGGAAATAGCTAAGACCCATATTTAGGTCCACTCACATCCCAATGAGAGATACCAACATAATTATGCTACAAAAATTAAATGCAAAAGTTGGCCAGAAGATCTAACTTCGAAAACACAACTCAGTAAGAAAGCCAACCAAGCACAAAAACAACTCGGTGAAAAGAAAACCGAGCACATAGACAAATTGGTGAAAACCCATCAAGACCCATCAGTAAAGAATGCCGCCGAGTAGTCAGAATGACCACTGAGACCCGTCGATAAAGAACGGCAAAAACAAGTAACCGTGCCCGAGTGGAGAACAAACAAGTATTCAACCGAGCAAACAAAATCACTTACCGAGCACTTTACCAAGTAGTCTCCAACAAGCTACCGAACCAAAATAAACATATTTTTGGTTTATACAGGATTGCCAAGAACCCAAGATGCTCTTGCATCATATGTATATAGGAAAATATGTGTGGGGGGTATTGGAGGGGGACGAAAAAAAGGGAGTTTGGGGCAATATTTTTTTAAAATAGGGGGATTCTTTAGTATGCCATGAATGCATGTGCTATGATTTAGGTTCACTAAGTGAAGCCCCTGTGGAAACATAATAATCATATATGCACAACTCATGACATAGGTATTTGATTGGAAAACTCTATAAGGGTGAAAAATAGTATGAAAATGAATCTTATTAAGCCTCACTAGCCAAACCACACTGGTTATATTTTAGGGATCAATTGGAAAAACCTCACCACTAACAAATATGTTCCTCACTAGAAACAAATTCATTTACATAAATTATGATTGTTTTAATAAAGATAAATAATATAAATAGAGAGTTACTCTGTTTCACTACACATTATAAACTAATGTATTCATCTCTGCAACTATGAACATAATAATAATACATTTTTCACCTTATCTGTCTACAAAAATGATCATATCATTAAGACAATGCTTCACACATCATCATATATTTGCAAAGAAGATAAATCCATCCTTATTTAGTTATGGTTACAACAATGACATATCATCAACCAAGGGTTTTATTTATCTGTTCAAAGCATCAATGTAAGAATATTTTACACATCCTTTTCAAAGGAAAAAACATATGTATTTTGATTCTTTGTTTCATCAATCTTCCATTAACCAAAATTATTAATTTTTAAGCTTCAGAAACCCCATGATTAGTTGATCAAATCTATTATCCATAGAACCAAACTAGTAATTGACTAGCTATTGATATTTGAAAACTAATCTTCATTCTTGATTTTGTTAAAGATCGAATATTTGACCATAGACATAATATTAGAGATTAATTTTAATGAATAATATAATTATTGTTTGATATTATATTTTTACTATGATTAATAAATTTTCTATTTCTTACTATTTTGTTCATGTCACTTGTAGTTTTGTTTCCGTCACTTGTTGTTCTATTCATGTTTCCATGAAGACATGATCAAATATTTCTATTGGAAAATTTTAGACATTAAACCCGAGCTATCTAATATGAATTGGAGCTAAAAGAGAGTGTGCCATTTACATATTAAATGCATCTTGTCATGTATCCAATATATATATAACATGACTTCTACTATACTTCTCACCAAACTATAACCCAAATTGCCTCCATTGTTAAACTCTTCTGCACTTTGACAACTATGAATGCCTTAGTATCAATGTACAATGAAATATTGAACAACTTATCACTCTTACTGATGAGAATGAATCTATATCAAAATTCTCTGCCATACATCCTCTTAAATCAAGGTTTACATTTAAACTTGTTCAGACAAATAACAAAAAATTTGATAATCGCCCTTACCATTCGACTTCAATGAAAAACATATGCCATAAAAATCCCCTTTGGCATGGATGTAAAATATCTATATAAATTTCCATTTAATCCCCCTAATTGAATACTCCTCCTGATCCCAAACTGCATTTTTCAAACATGCTCAATCTTGTCATTCTCTATATAGCTACAAAGTCTTCACTATGTTTCACTTCAACTTCTTGCACTCCTTGTTCTTCTGAAAAATACACAACTTCTTAACCAATAAATCAAACAATATTTCTACAACTATAATAAAATATTCAAATATTATCAACCTCCTTCACACACACTAACTACATAACTTCCTGTCATATACAAATCACACCTCTGCAAGAAAATGGATACCAACAAAAACACGATCAACATGGATCAATTTGAATAGAACATTTACTAATAAAAACATCAATTGATATGTATGAATAGTTATAATTACTATGACTATCTCCCTCTTGGACATCAATGACAATGGGGAGAACATGAGGTTTCAAGAAAACAAGGATGAAAACTATATGCTTCCCTTAAAACCAAAAAACTAGACAATGAATTAGTGAATAGAGGAGAGGGCTTTAAACACCCAACCTTATCTCAACCTTTCAAAGACCTCCTTTGGAAAGTGTTTAGTAAAAATGTCAGCTACTTGGTCAAAAGTGGAAACATAATTTAAAGTAACAATATTAATTAGTAGATAAACCCTTAATAAATAATATCTAATGCTAGTGTACTTAGTTCTTGAGTGCATAAAAGGGTTCTTAGAAATGTTGATAGCACTAGTGTTATCACACAAGATGGAAACAAGTTTAGGAACCTCCATCTTCATATCTGAAAGGGATTGCACCATCCAAATGATATGAGTACAATGTGAAGTAGAAGCAACATACTCTACCTAAATTATTGATAGAGATACTGATTCTTAATTTTTATTATGCCATGCAACAATTCTATCACCCAAGAAAAGGCTACACCATTACATCAATACTATTAGAGCCTAAAATTTTACATTTATCCTGATGCTTTTCCTCTGTCCTTGGTCATCTAGTTTTTCAAATTCAAGTGCTTCTGGTTTGCCTCTAGGATTTTTCCCATGTTTTCTTTTCTCCTTTTTTCATGAGGGTCGGTCTCTATCAGCAAGTGTTTTAGTCTATGTAGACTTAACTGTTTTGGCTATATTTTTATGCTCCGAGTCATTATGCAAGCTATTATATTCCCATTGGTCTCCAAGTGTTGTTTGTCATATCTAGACCCTCATAATTCATGTTTCTTGTGGTATGACAGTGATAAATTCTATCATTATGTTTAGGGTTGCGAGGCAGTGGTGGGAGAAGTGGAGGTCATATTTTTTTTAATCTCTTGTAGCCTCGTAGTGGTTTGGAGGTCTGGAAGTTCAGGGTCAAAAATAGGGTTAAGGGGACACCTTTGTCTAATCCTTGGGAATTGAATTTAGCTAGGTTTATTGTACCTGACATCTTTGTAGATGTCAAATTCCTCAAGGAATTGACCAAACCATATTGTCTTGTCACTAGAGTAATTAGGAAATGATGTAGTAAAGGATGAAGAAACCTCAAGGAGATCAGTCCAACCCTTGCAACCAAGACAACACAATGGAAGAAAATAAGAAAAAATAGGTAAAAACAAGAGATACAACTTTTTATTATCATCAAAAATCATTTACAACAGATCTGCAACATGTTGTTTCACATGCTCGTCATACATGCTAAGAACTGTTATCCCTGCATACCCATCCCTACATATTCTAGGCAAAATGTTGGGTCCCCCTTTTCACTTTTTCTCTTTCCCTTGGTTTCTTGTTTCTTTTGTTTTTTTTCATCTAGGCTTTGCTTCTATGAGGGTTTTGTTCCTGTTGATTTTATCTTCTTTGGTCTCTGGGACCCGGTCCCAGAGTTTGTTCATTCTTTTGAGTCAGCCAGATTCTGGACTCTGGGATTCTGTCATCTTGTCTTCTTTCACAGGAAGATGAGGTTGCATGGAATCCTCGAGCCTAGAGTTTGGAGGTTTGCTTGTTCTAGAGTTTACGGAGAGAAAGCAACACATTTTTACCCTAAGGGTATAATTATAAGTTACCTATCATTTTCACATTTACCGCAATTAAAACACTCATAGCGATTACCAGAGCAATTAAGGTGATTCAAAGTGATTAAGTGCAGATTGCTTTGGCGATTAACAATGACTAAACAAGTGATTTGATGTGCTTTCTCATGGTTTCTTAAAGGTGAACTTGTTGCAGAGCGCCCCCGTGCTCATCTTTCCCGCATTCCCCATGTTCCTAGGTAGGCTTTCGTCTCTATTCTTCCTATTTTCTGGTTGTTTCTTCTGCCTCATTTGTTTTCATTTTGCATTTGGTTTTGGTTCTTTGTCTCTCACTTCTGTATGGTCTTGCTTTTTTTGCTTTGTTTCCATTTTGCCACGCCTTTGCGCTGGATTTTTTGTCACCTCTTGTTGGTGGGTTGGCTCTACTAGAGGGTTGTCTTCCCTCTGTGCAACTGTAATAATATGTATGCTCTGTATATTCTGTAGAGTAGTGTAAATGTTTATGTATATGTTGTAATCTTTTGTTTGTGTCTGTATCTATGTGAATTTTTAGCCAGTGTGTGAGTCATGCTTTGGCCCTTGTATGTGCTTCGACTATCTGTACATTCTTTGTATAATCTCCTACACCATCTAGTGGTGAGCTCGTCGCGCTTCGTGCATCAAAACCCTAAATGTGGAGCTCATCTGAGAAAGATGGCTGCCTGGTTTGAAATCGACACCTTGCTGGTTTGAGCCATGGTGGTTTTCCCTCTCCTCCATTAAGTCAGTCTTTATGGCGGATTAAGTTCCCACACAAGCATTTAAGTCTGGACCAAGTGGCATTCATTTCCTCACGTATTTGGATAGTTGTCGGTGTTATTTCCATAAATACCATTGCTATATGGCCACATGACACCCCTATGTTAGCCTAGTATGATGCATTCCCAGTCACATTAATAACGGTTAGTTTTCCAGACTCCGGGTCCCAGGTCTTCATTTGCTCCTTGTTTCTTTCTCATCACATGTGCTAGAATCCTTGGAGGCCTGGGGAGAGGTCAAATTCAAAAGTTAATCTTATTATATATATATCTTTTTGGGGTTTGACATGAGCTAACAATTCTTTTAGGCACAGGTGTGATGCAATGGCAATATCTCTAGAATCTAGAAATAATGCTTTGTTTTGTATAAATACTAACAGTCATCCTGTTTTGCAGGTTGCCAGATTTAAAACTCACCAATCATGTCAGAGGCATCTGATTCATCTCCACCTGGGAGTCCAGATCTCCCCACCACTGTTGCCACTTGGGCAGCAGTCAGGACCAAGGCCGAGAAGGCCCTAGAAAATTTCCCATTGACAATGAAGTATCTGAAGGGAGACACCATTGTGGGATCAAAGATTGATTCCAAAGTTCAATTCATCACCGACACCAGTATCAGAATGTGGGCCGAAATGTAGGCCCTAGTAAAAATGATATTCATACAACAAATGGCTGAAGATCCATTGGCCACCAATGTGGCCAACTCTGGGATTCTCAAAGCTACTTGCTTCCCCTACTCCGTGCAAGCCCCGAAGCTTATTCTCACTTTGGCAGGACACTATAATACAACCGTCTGGGCTGTTGTGCTTGCTGCCCCAGTCTTGACTGGATACCCAACGCCTATGGTGTCTTTGGATGCCATGACTTTTCAGGTGGGACTGGAGATTCCCCAATTTGATGATGCAGCCATTCTAACCCGGGCTCTGGCATTGGAGGAATTTTAGAAGTTAGAACACATGGCCCGACAATATCTCAATAAAAAATGGCTTAAGGTGCCAAGAAAAGACTTCAAAAAGATGAAGCTGGAAATCCCCTAGACCAAATTTAAAGAAAGTATACAGATGGGGATCGTCGCACTATACAGGGCCTTCGGACAGCCCCATGCCCAGGAATTCTCGGCATGGATGTACTATTTCTTGTTGGGCATTGTAACACCCCAAAATTGGCATCTTGCAACCCTAACCAATTTTGTTGCATTTGTCATTTTTTCTAAATCATCAAAGTCCTATTGTACTAGGCAATTCTGAGTTTTGACTGACTCTACTCGACCTAAGTATCAAATGTAGAAAATCCTAAATCTGCATTAATCATACATTATATTTAATTCCTAAATATCTATTGGCTAAACAAACCTTATGATCAAATTACTTTAATTATAAAGTCCTAGCACTTTAATTAAATTAAATTCACCCTCTTTAGCTAAGACACATAAAAAGGGAATTAAATGATATTTATTATTAAATAAATATCCTCATTTCAATAAATGAATTTAATTATTCAGATAATTGAGAAAAACACATTTATGAGATCATATTTATTTAATTAATTAGATATTGTCTCAAAATATTATCTTCAGTTCAGAATTGGAAACTTCTCTTTAACTATGCTTTAAAGAGAAAGAAAATAGATACAATAAATAAAACAGTTAAAATAAAAAAAAAGAAAATAGTTAAAGCAAAAGGAAAACAATTTATTGTATTGTTTTAAAGAAAGCTTTCTATTTTAAACTGGATTTTCTATCAGTTTTATTTCAAGAAGGAAAGTTTCTATTCTGAACAACCTCTGAGTCTATAAAAGAACTCCCATTCCTCATTCAAAACCCTTCCTGAATTTCTAGTCATATGCATTGTTAGAATACTAAATTGTTGCTACATTCTTAGTTCATAATCTCATATAGAATAATCTCATTTTGCAATAGATTAATTTTAATTTCTAGAATAGTCTCATTGAAATCATGGCATAGCTTTAATCTCATTTCTAGTTTAAATGGATCATTTAGATTAATCTTGCATGTTTCATTTCTAGATTAATCATTGCATTGCATTCATGAAAGCATAAATCCTTCATTCTAGATTGGTCTATGGTTGTGAGGCTCTCATTTTGAGAGCTATTTCAAAACCCCATCTGGATAGAAGGCAACAGGTCGAATTATACAAACAGGCAAGATGAATAATCTCATGTTCATTCTTGTGTGTATCTGATGAATAAGGATTATGTTGAAGTGTATGGTTGATTAGCAGGGCCAAATTTACCACATACATTTCTGGCACCCACTGTGGGGCTTGAGGTAATCTATTATGGCCCCATTTCATTAATTTTTTTTTTCATTTTTTCTGCATTCTGTCCGTACTTCCGTACTTCTCTATTTTAATATCATGCAAACTTTCGTAGCGTCTCGCGCGAACTTTCTAGTTCTTCACGGGACCTTCTACACTTCTTCGCGTGAACTATGATGAATCATCATGTGAAATTCCACACCAAAGCTTTTGTTTGATATTTCTAGTCTCATTTTTCTAACCATCTGTTGTTCCCTGACATCTATGTTTCTCTGATTTTATCTTCTGGTACAGATTAATAGTGGTTTGTAGGACATTGAGATAAAGAAGGCAATCATAAACTTCTAACGTGTTTATTACAGGACGCTGAAATGAAGAAAATCATTACAAACTACTAATGTGTTTATTGCAGGACGTTTGTTGAAGACCTTGCATGTTTTCACAAATTCTCATGTCTGTTTTTAGTAGTTAGAACACATTTCGGTTGGTGCTTAAAATGAATCATTGTCTTGTGTGATTGAAGTGTTTTCTAGATTGTAATTCTAAGAACTACATGAATGTATCCTCTCCTCTCACCTTTATGGATCTTGGGTGTAAGAGAAATTCATGTGATTCTTCTAGAGTGGCTACCTCCCGAGAGCTTTAGAAGAGCCAGTGAGAGTGGATGCCCAACCGCTAACAGGCTAAAGACAAGCCCTTTCAAACCGGTATACAAAAATGCTATTGTGATTAATGTCACAATAGATAGGTGTGAATTCATTATGGCAACCAAAATCTCCTCCAGTACCCTAGTGGTGCATTAAAGTCCCAACATTGTTAAGGTGAAAGCCTTGCTTTGAAAGGATTGGGAGAGCCCCCTTAATTGGGAAAATGACTTGATCACAACCACCTGAATGGATGTCCTTACTACAAATTGTTTTTCTAGTTTCCAAAAACCCTCTATCTGTTGGTGTAGAAGGTTAGAGACCGACTAAGACACCCCACACTCTTACAGCTCTTAGTAGAGACAACAACCCTTTGGGAAGTAATTCCTTTGGGGTTCGAAGCTTGGTGTGCCTGAGAAGTGAGTGCACATGTAAGGAGGAGCCCGTGCCTCCAAGCTTCTAAGTTGTTTGATAAGAGTAGGTGTAGCTAAAATTCAATTCAAGTGGGGATTCAATAGATACTATCCTGGCTATCCTAGGATTGTGATGTTTCTATTCTGGTACTACAAACATTCTATTTAATGTGTTTTACGTGGGTGTATCATTTGAACAATCAAAATGATCGTCAAAACAAAAAAACTGTCAAACTTGAACATGTCCAAAACAATCTATAACTCAAACTATCTGTCATAAAATAGCATGATTTTATCTCGGGAAACACAATTTGGTCTTAACTGTCTGATTCTATAGAATTTCATTTGTCAAAATTGCATAGTTTTGCGCAACATTCTGCCAATCTTTGCATCATTATCTGAGAATCTTCGCGTGACACGCTGGCAATCATTGTGCGATATTTCACAATCTTGATATCATTCTATTCACATCTTTTTTCACCAGTCTGGCAGTATTCTTCACACGGGACTACATAGTTTCACGCGCGTCTATGAGAATCTTCGCGCGAGAATGCATTTCTTCACGCGAGTCTGAAGCTTTTTTTAAAAATAGCAAGCTAATTCCTGTCTATCAAGCATACTTATGTCAAATTTGGTCTCTCATCTGGGTCTGTTTATCTTCCTTCTATCTTCACACAATCAAAAACTTGGTTTCTTGGGTTGAGGATTACGTGATTCTTGCTTAAACTGGTCTCCTCTCATATCTTTTGGTCTATTTCTACTGTGTCTTCATGCCTTGTGTCGTAATAGTCATCTCTTGGTTTTCTAGCCTCATCTCTGACAATTTTCCCCAAGGATACTTCACCCTTTGACACTTTCTGTGTATCTACTTTGAGACAGTTTCAAGTTTTGTCCTAGTTCACATCCCTTGTTCAATCTTTGTCTATGACTGTCACAACTCGAAGTGGCAAAAACTTTCCTTCAATCAATCAAGACAAATTTGTTCTTTCCACACCATTGCTAACTACATCTAGTGAGGAATCATCTTGATCTCCCTCTTTGGTACTTAAACCTTACATTAAATGGTCATTTCTAGTGGATTTTAGTTAGGTTTGAAACCCTTTGTTCCAAGAGGACCCAAATTCTGAGAACATTCAAACTTTTCATACCGAGTCTTTACACATTGAACACTTGCATTCTAGCAAAATGGAAGATCATAGTTCACTGGGTGGACCCAGTTTCAACCAGACTAAAAACCCTCCTCTTCAAGAAGAGAAGGAGATAACCCAAGGGGATATCTTAGACGCTCACAATAATAAAAACTTCATGAGAATGATGGAAGTCATAATGAAAGAAGAGAAGGAGAAATAAATTCTCAAATTGGCTATTCAAGGGGCCAAATTACCCTCTGATTACAAGATAGAGACACTTGTTGAGAAAGAGGAAGAAACTAAAAATTCCTGCTTGCAAAAGAAAATGCAAGGCATGCAAGAACAACTCCTTCAACTCATGAAGGAGAAAGAAAAACCTACCACTCAATTCACGCTGGAAAGAATCTGTCCTTTCCCATTTGACATGAGTGTATGCATGCCTCCTTTTCCCAAAGGAGTTGAACTTCCTAAATACGATAAATACTTGGGTACATCTGATCCCCAGGATCATTTGAGAGAGTTTGGTGCTCTCTCTATATGGATTTTATACATGACACAACCTATCTCATGCGTCTCTTCCCACGTAGTTTGGGAGGGTCAGCTATGGAGTGGTTCTCTAGACTACCAACTGGCAGTAAAACTTTTGACAAAATTGCCAATTTATTTCTACAACACTATTCTCACAACATCCAACATCCGATTCATATCCAAGATCTTTGCAACTTGAAACATAATCATGGGGAATCCTTCTTGGCATTTCTCCAAAGATGGAGACAACTTTATACATGATATTCTTGCAAGATACCCGAATCCAAAAAGTTGGACATCTTTCTCAACAATCTTCTCCCCAACTTTGGATATCAAGTACATCTGCAAGGTCCTTTAACCTTTGATGACATGATTAAGCAAGTTATGAGAATCGAGACATTTATGATCAAGAAAGGAGAATTGACCTTACACAAGGAAAATAAACAAGGGTCTTCCTCCTCAAGCAAAGATAAAACCAAATTTCCCAACAAGAACCAAAATTTGGTGAATGATGGTGTTGTAGACAATGTGACTCCCAAGCCTTCCAAGGCTTCCTTTAATCTCACTACCACAATGCAAGTAGCCAAAGCCATTGAATAGGCTACGAAAGATTCCAAACTGAGTACTTCACGATTTTCTGGATCTAAACCTTGGGCTCCTAGACCCTAGCGTGAGTTCACTCCTTTAGGAGAACCTCTTGATGTGGTTTACAAGACTCTCTTGGACAACCATTTAATTACTCCATTAGATAAGTCATGACCTTATGATCTGCAACCAAGACCCTCTTGGTGGAATGAATCCACTTATTGTGATTTTCACCAAAACAAAGGTCATAAAATGGCTACTTGTCTTAAACTGCGGCATAAAATCCAAGATCTCATCGATAGTGAAGTTATTACTATGGGTGGTCACAACAAGAATTCTGATCAGCAAGATTTCAAAGACTCGTTTCCTCGTCATGGAAAAGGTGAATCATGTAAAAGCAAAAATACTGATGCCAAGGTCAACTATACATACACCAATAATGATAATGTCATTAATATGGTTGAACTTGTTGATACTGAATACTATAACATCATCATTCTCAAGGGAAGGGAAGAT
Organism: Thuja plicata; assembly: GCA_018584345.1. Lineage (NCBI taxonomy): Eukaryota > Viridiplantae > Streptophyta > Pinopsida > Cupressales > Cupressaceae > Thuja > Thuja plicata. The sequence continues at coordinate 4,348,856 of MU224884.1, forward strand.
ACTCCCAAGCCCAAAACACCTTTCCTCTTGCGAGGGTCTATGCCTTAGTCTTCCAAAAAAGAATAGTCTCAGGTCAGTGCTAATGTTGTTATTCGATCTCGCGCTAAGATCATCCTAAAAGGACCTGAGCCTTCTATGTCTGCATCAACACAACCTACAGATAAAGCTATTGTTGGCTCTGCCAATAAGAATCCCAAATTGTGTTCCTCATCTAATGCTACCAATTACAACATTCTCGATCAATTGCAACGTACTAATGCCTAGATCACTATTTTTGAGCTGCTAAAAATTTCCCCTGGTCACAGGGAAATCCTGGACAAAGCCCTCATCGAGGCAAATGTCCCAAAAGATCTTGATCTTGATTGGTTTCAATCCATGGTAGGTCACTTGACCTCCTCCCATTACTTGTCTTTCTCTGAGGAAGATGACCATTCTTTGAGTCACCCGCATAATAACCCTCTGCACATTGAAGTCATGATTGGTCCAAAGTCTATTCACCATGTTCTCATAGATAATGGCGTTGACCTCAATATTTGCTCTTTTACCTTCCTTACTGAGTTAGGCTATGGTGAAGACTACATAGATTCTCACAAAAAGATTACTATTAAAGCATATGATGATGAAGAATGGAAATCTAAGGGGCTAGTTGTGTTGCCAATCAGAGTGGGTCCTATTGAAAGAGATGTTATTTTTCAAGTGCTTGACATTCCTTTAGCATACAATATTTTATTAGGCAGGACATGGATCCATGAAATGCAGGCTATCCCTTCATTGTACCATCAGTGCATTAAGTTCCGATTCCAAGGGTTTGAAGTGACTATACCCACTAATACACGCTATGATTGAAATGCCCTCACAAAATTTGTTGACATCTTTATTCCTACCAACAAAGAATCTATTTAGCTCCTTGAGACTAAATTAAAAGAAATGGAAAATATTTTGACACTCAAAGAAACTAACATGGGAGGATATTAGATTGAACCTGTGCTATCTGTTACATCTCTGCCTTTGTCTCCATGTTCTTTTGGGAGACCTTCTGAGATCACTAAACCTTCTATGGTTCCTCCTCCAACAAATTATGGTGGTACCTTTGTACAAGCCACGGTACCATTAGAAGAAGAAGCTAAAAATAGAGCTATCAAAGCTTGGATCTATAAAGGAGAAGACAATTCTGAACAAACTACTCCACCTTGTGACATAAAAATTGAGCAGTATGGCAAAGTTCTATCTATTATGCAACATTTTGGCTATAAAGGAAATGGTCCTATAGGTGTGAATCATAAGGGATTGATTTCACCACTTAAAGCTATTGGTCATAGAACATGTGACTCTATAGGTATAGGCTTCAAGAAAATCACATTTCAACTGGGGATAAATAAGTTTGTACCTCAAGAAGATAAACAACCAATACCTGAAGAAACATAAAAAACTAAAGAATCTGAAGATAGTTCTAAGGAGGATAGTTTTCCTTGTCCTATTCCTCCAGACCTAGCAGTATTCTTTATTGAGCCAGATGACTTTATATCGTGTGTCAGTACAATAGAAACTAACAACTATTCTGATGACACCACTTCACTTGCTCCATTAACCTATGAGGAGTGGAAAGAAATACAAACTATAAATCTAAGTGATCAGGGTGATTTATACATACCTCCACACTTTCAAGAATAGTTTGAACAAGAATCCCAGGCACTTCTCTCTACACACAAAGCAACTGATGCTACAAACACTAATGAGGTACCTCGGTCAAAAGGTGATCATCTGACCATAGCAAAGGTTCTAGGTAGAAGTCATCCCAACTTGGGACAAATGGTTGATTTCACCCATGTTCTTGATATGGCATCCAATGATGAAACAAACTCTCATGAGTATGAGTTTGATAGCTTGTCATATGCCACCTCTAACAGAGATACATATACAGTTCACATATATGAAAACCTTCTCAAAGTAGGTGAAGGGTCTAGTGGTCAAACGAGTATGACTCCACAGATGTTAATGTGTCATCTACTACAGTCACTAGGAATCAAAGGAATTTGACTATACCTCAGGATGAGATCACTTTAGGTCTCGACTTGCTTGTCCATGTTTTCGATGATTATACCATGAACACACTTGAACCCACCACTTCTCTTTCAATTCACCATCTTGAGCTTATAGACTGGAACTCTACCTCCCCATCTAATGAAGACCTTATGTTCAAGAATGATTACGCTCTTGCCTATTACCTCCACACTATCAAACCTGTAACATCCTCCACTAGTGAAGAAAGTGTCAACATGACTGAGGATGATATCAAGTATCTTAGTCACAAAATCAAAAGAAGAAAAAATAGGCGCTCTGATGGTGAAAACCACATTGTGGCAGTATCAGAGCCTAAAAAATTCAAAATAAAGGACGTATCCAAGGGTAAAAACCTCTCTAAGACGGCTGAGGATGAGATACTTGATGCACTTCCAAGTCATTTCCAGGAACAATCATCTATGCTTATTGAACCAACTCAACCAATCAACTTGGGTACAGAAGCTGAACCTTAGATCATTCACTTGGCACAATCACTATCTGAGGAAGAAAGAGAGGAATTCACTACATTCTTTTGGAGTAAAAATATAAAATTTGCATGGAAATATTCAGACATGCCAGGATTAGACCCTAATCTAATCATGCACCATTTGTCCATTGCACTAGGCGTCAAGCCCGTCAAGAAAAAGCTTCAAAAAATGCATCCACATGTGGCTCTACTTGTCAAAGCTGAATTGGAGAAACTTCTTAAGGCAGTATTTATTAGAGTAATTGACTATGCAAAATGGATCTCTAACATTGTTCCAGTATCAAAACATGATAAATCTATCTGAGTCTGCACTGACTTCAGAGACTTGAATCTGGCATATCCTAAGGATGACTTTCCATTGCACAATATTTATATGATTGTAGATATGACAATAGGGTATGAAATGTACTCACTAATGGATGGTTTCTCTGGCTACAACTAGATAAAGATCATGCCAAAGGACCAAGAGAAAACTGCTTTCACATGTGCATGGGGCACTTTCTATTGGAATATCATGCCTTTTGTGCTCAAAAATTCTGGTGCTACATATCAGAGAGCTATCACCACCATATTTCATGACATGATGCATAAAACAATGGAATATTATGTTGATGACACTCTAGCTAAGAGAATGCACCAAGAGAAACATCTTGCAGATCTAGGTGCTATACTAGATTGCATGGAACAGTTCAGTCTGAGGCTCAATCCTAAGAAATGTGCATTTGGCTTAACATCTAGAAAATTGCTTGGTTATGTCATCTCTGCAAAAGGCATCAAAGTGGATCTTGTGAAAGTACAAGCTATCATGGAAATGCTACCACCAAAGAATATTAGACAAATGAGAGGAATTCAAGGTCGACTACAGTCTATTCGACGCTTTATCTCACAATTGACGAACAAGTCACAACCATTCACCAAGACTTTACACAAGGGTGTGACTTACCAATGGAGTAAAGAATGTGATGAGGGGTTCCAACAAATTAAAAAATATCTTGCAAATCTGCCAATCTTGATGCCTCCTATTCATGGGAAGTCCCTCATACTTTACATCTCTACTACAGATACATCATTGGGTATCCTACTGGCTCTAGAAGATCAACACAACAAAGAAAGGGATATCTATTACATTAGTAGAACTCTGGTCTCATAGAAACAAAATATTCTGCTATAGAGAAGGCTTGCCTTCTAGTGGTATTTGCTTCACAAAAATTGTGACACTATATGCTGGCTCATACTACACGCCTAATTGCTAAAATTGATCCTGTAAAATATTTTCTCAGTAAAGCTACCCTCATGGGTAGACTCGCTAAATGGGTAATGCTTCTTAGTGAATTTGATATTGAATATGTAGAAAGAAAAGCCATTAAGGGACATGCAATTGTAGATCAATTGGCAGAAGCACCTCTAGTAGATCATCAACCATTACACATTGAATTCCCAGATGAATCCATATTACTTCTCACACATTGACTCTAGACTATGTTTTTTGATGGTTCATTTACCCAACAGGGGTCAGGTGGTGGGATACTCTTCATTACACCTCAAAGGTTCTCTTTACCAAAAGCATATAAGATGTTGTTTCCTTGTACAAACAACATTGCTAAGAAAGAAGCGTTAATCAATGGTATGAAGATTGCCCTTGAGTGGCAAGTAGATGAACTCAATGTCCTTGGAGATTCACAGTTAGTCATTAATCAAGTAAATGATATCTATCAGACAAAGGATAACAAGCTAGTGCCTTATAAACAGTTGGTTGATGACCTCAAAAAGTATTTTTCTCACATCACATTTCAACAAGTTCCAAGGGCAGATAATAAAGCAGCAGATGCCATGGATACTCTTGCTTCCATGCTACAGATGCCAGAAAATGATTTTCAACATGAATTCCTAGTGGAGACGTTACGCTACCCAGCCTATGATTCCCCTGATTCCTGAATGATTTATTCTGTCATTGGACATGACTCATCTCGCTACCATCATATCTTTTCCTACCTTTGTGACCAGATTGTTCTGGACACTTACACCCAGAATGAGAAACGTCACTTAATCCCCAGTGCTTCATGGTTTGTCATCATAGCTAATGACTTGTATAGGTGCAATCTAGATGGTACCCTCCTTAGGTGTTTAGAACTCGATGAGTCCAAACATGCATTAGTAGAGGTGCATGAAGGCATCTGTGGTCTCACTCTGACAGCCTGACATTGACCTGTAAACTTATTAGAGCTGGTTACTATTGGCCAGATATGGAAAAAGAAGCTACACAATTTTCTAAGTCTTGCAAACAGTGTCAACTACATGGTAATCTAATTCACACTCTAGCAAAGGAGCTTATTCCCTTCATTACTTTTTGGCCATTTCAATAATGGACCTTTGACTTGGTGGGTTAGATTTATCCATCATCCTCAAATGGACATAAGTTCATAATCATACCTATAGACTATTTTACCAAGTGGGTGGAGGCAGTCCCTCTCACCGTTGCCAATGGCCAATTAGTAGCTATGTTCATTCTCAACTACATCATCTGCAGGCATGGTGTACCCTCAAAAATCATCACTGATAATGGGGGCCAATTCAAAAACAAGGATTTGAAAGAGCTATGCTCTAAGTTCAAAATTACTCAGCATTGGTCTTCCATCTATTATCCTCAGGGTAATGGACAGGTGAAAGCATCCAACAAGACAATCCTTAAAATCCTGCATCGCACAGTGCACAAATTCGAATGAGATTGGCATCTCCGGATCAATCCAGCTCTTTGGGAATACAAGACAAGCATAAGAAAACCAATAGGGGCTACTCCTTATGCTTTGGTTTATGGAGCTGAAGTTGTGTTACCAATTGAGGTTGAGATTCCTTCTTTGCGAGTCTCCCTGAAAGGCCTCATTACTGATGAAGATAACAGAATATCTCAACTACAAGAGCTAGAACTACTTGATGAACGTCAGCAAGTGGCATTTGATCACCCTATAGCATATAAAAAAAGGATGTCCAAGAGCTATAACAAGAAGGTTAGACCAAGGGATTTCCAAGCGGGTGACCTCGTCCTGAGGGAGAACCCTAAGAATCAACAACATCGGATCCAGAAAGGAAAATTTGAACCAAATTGTCTTGGTCTGTATGTTGTCACTGTAGTGTTTGGGTCTGGCACCTATCAAATTTCTACTACTGAAGGGGAGCAACTCAAGGAGCCCATCAATGCCCTTCATCTGAAATGGTTCTACAGCTGAGACATCTTCAGTGTGCTCATGTATATAGTAAAGTCCTAAAAAAATTCTAAAAATCTGAAAATGTCCTAAAAAATGATCATCTTAGTGAAAACCTAGTGATGGGCGCTTTGATGTATCTCCAAAAAAATCATATATTCCAAAAATAAAAAAAAATTAAAAAATTAAAAAATACAAAAAAAAAGAAGAGAAAAAGAGAAAAAAAGTGCCATTGATGAAAACCTGGTAAATAGGCATCATGGTAGCAAAAAAAGAATTTATTCCAAGAAGGTGAAAACTTGGTAAACATGCACCTCTTGTTCCACATTGCTATATCTATCATAGCACCCCTTGGATTTATACATTTGCTTTCCTGCTTTGCTGATTTCCTGCTTGTATTTTCTTTCCACATGCTTTCAGTTTCCTATCAAGAAACCAACTTACATGGATTGAAACTGGTCATACTCTGGGGGAAACCCTCTTGGTCTAGGGGGCACTGTCCTATCACCTTTTTGAGGATCTAATTCATGATAGTCACTAGTGGTTCTCACTGTGTTTGCCTACTATCACTTGGCTTATACTGAGTTCTCTTTCCTTGAGCATCTCCCTAACATCAATTAACAGTGGTTCTCACTGTGTTTGCCTACTGATGTCTAGCTAGTACTACAATCTCTTCACTTGAGAATTTCTCTTGCGTCAGTCACCAGTGGTTCTCACTGAGTCTGTCTATTGTCACTGTACTATTGAGATTTCTTAGATCTGTTATAGTTGGAGTTGTTCTCAAATGCTCTATCTATCAACACTTGGTCTTGGCATTCTTTTCTTTAGTTTGTACATAACTTTCGGTCGCTTTCGTGACACTTTGGTTCCTTTGCAAACCCTACTGATTTGACATTGATTCAGTGCCATATGCCTAGGGGCAACCAAATCTAGTTTGTCCTCACAACATACATCATGTCATTCATCGTTATTTGGGGGCATGGATCCCCCATTTGATCACATCTTTGGTTTACACCCGAGTCAGTAATCTTATCACTTCTGTAGGACAACTTGCTACTGACACAAAATGGTGTTTTTCAACACCACCATAAATAGTGTTTTTTAACACTATCTTTGGACACCTCTGTGTTTTTCAACACACATCAGATATCTCAAATGTAAACATCTATCGATAACAATAAAAAATAATGCACTCACAAGGACAATGGTGTTTTTCAACACCTCATACACATACACATTCACAAACTTTGAAACTGGTTGAGCTATGCTTGAATCTTTCTTTGTATGTTGTCTATTCTCATGGATTTCATTGCTATTTACTTTGTCTACTACTTGTTGGTGTAGTCCCAATGATATGGAAATGTCAAACAAATAGGGTGTATGTGATAAGAGCTCCCGCACTAAGGTGGAAAAGCCTCACATCCCTCGATCTTGTTTGTTTGTATGCCATGGTGAGGTTGGTAATATCTCCTTGCCTATTATTGCTTTGTTTGTTATTGCTCTATTTGTTTATGCATGATCACACTCATGGTTATCTTGGTTTTGAATGCCTTGATACTAGTGTACTCTTGCAACATTAACTGGAAATAATGTTCAGGTCATCTTGGCTTTTGTGCCCTAGTGCTTACGTTTGTTTCCTATATTTTATCCGATAAAAGTCATATTCATATCCTTATGGTTGCATTGTGGCACTAGTAAGGGTTGTAGTGACTCTGATGTTCCAAAAAATCTCTCAATGATGATGATTTTATGATGGGTCTCACAACCATGTCCTAGAATTGCACTTTCATATTGCATCTAGCATAAGCTTGCATTTTCATTCTAGACTTGCATTGTGGCAACAATTTGATGTTCAGTTTATTGCATACTCCTAGGTTCATACATTGGGAAGTTCTTTAGCATCCTAGTTTCATCATGACTACACAAGTGTTTGATCCTCACTCTCTATCTTTAGCTATATGCTCTACCCATTTTCGAGATCGAAATCAAAATCAAAATCAAAATTCGACACTTCTATATAGCTCAAAATTGTATTTTAAAATTTTTGGGACCGATGCGATCGGACGCTTGTACAGTCAAATTTCTGACATCGCTTTCTTGTCAGAATCATATCTTATCATCATTTTCTCAAATCTTTGACTTTTTTCCTCAAAAGTCAACTCTGGTCAACTCTAGTCAACCCTAGTCAAAATTGGTCAACTAGACCTCAAAATCACTCAAAATTAATTTTGAATCTTCTGAATTCTTCCATATTCTATTCTGAGTTCTTGTTGCTCTTTGATTCAACATCTATTTGCAATTTTTCTCTCTCCATCATCATTATGACGTGTCATCTTTCCATTTCGCTCCCGAGGGGGTAGGACGATTACATCATTGAATCTATTTCAATCAATCTAATGTGATTTTTGAAAGTCCTCATTGCTAGGGGCATCTTGTCATTTGGGGCATATTCAATTTTTTGTACCTCACAGTCAAAACTGGATACTCCACAATCAATAAGGGCATCTTTGTTCCTTACATCTTGTCATCTATTAGGTATTGGGGCAATCTAACCTGGATCCCTGAGGATCAAGCTTCATTCTGGAGATGATTCTCAAAATCTCAATCTATTAAGTATTTGAACAATCTAACTCAGATTCTTGAGAATCAAGTTTCATTCTGGAGATGATTCTCGAAAACTCATCTATTAGGAATTGGGACAATCTAACCCTGACTCCTGAGAATCAAGCTCCATTCTGGAGATGATTCTGAATCTCTATTGACTATCTTTTGGGACAGGAATCGGGGCAATTTAACCCTAACTCCTAAAGGTTGAGCCTCATTCTGGGGATAGTCTTGTGAAATATATCAATCTAACTAGTGTCTGGGCAATCTAACCTAGATATTGGAGGACTAAGCTTCATTTCGGAGATAGTCCTAAAAAAATCTCTATTTGACTATCTTTTGAGACAGGTATCGGGGCAATCTAACCCTGACTCTTGAAGGTTGAGCCTGATTCTGGGGACAACCTTGTGAAAGATCTTAATCTACTAGGTGTCAGGGCATTCTAACCTGGATCCTTGAGGATAAAGCTTCATTCTAGAGATGATTCTCAAAATCTTAATCTTATAGGTATCAGGGCATTCTAACTCGGATCCCTAAGGATCAAGCTTCATTCTGAAGATGACCCTCAAAAAATATATTTGACCGATGTCTTGACAACCTAACCTAGACTTCGAAGAGTCAAGCTCTATCCTGGAGATGGCTCTAAAATATTCATCAATCAATCTTTGCACTATCAATTCTCAAAATCTATTTTTCTGTGCTTTAGGCATCAGACTATTCTTTGAATCAATGCGCTGCTCACACATCAATTCAAAGAGGGGAAAAATGTAACACCCCAAAATTGGCATCTTGCAACCCTAACCAATTTTGTTGCATTTGTCATTTTTTTGAATCATCAAAGTCCTATTGTACTAGGCAATTCTGAGTTTTGACTGACTCTACTCAACCTAAGTGTCAAATGTAGAAAATCCTAAATCTGCATTAATCATACATTATATTTAATTCCTAAATATCTATTGGCTAAAAAAACCTTATGATCAAATTAATTTAATTATAAAGTCCTAGCACTTTAATTAAATTAAATTCACCCTCTTTAGCTAAGACACAAAAAGGGAATTAAATGATATTTAATTATTAAATAAATATCCTCATTTCAATAACTGAATTTAATTTTTTAGATAATTGAGAAAAACACATTTATGAGGTCATATTTATTTAATTAATTAGATATTCTCTCAAAATATTATCTTCAGTTCAGAATTAGAAGCTTCTCTTTAACTATGCTTTAAAGAGAAAGAAAATAGATAAAATAAATAAAACTGTTAAAATTAAAAAAAGAAAACAGTTAAAGAAAAAGGAAAACAATTTATTGTATTCTTTTAAAGAAAGATTTCTATTTTAAACTGGCTTTTCTATCTATTTTATTTCAATAAAGAAAGTTTCTATTCTGAACAACCTCTGAGTCTATAAAAGAACTCCCATTCCTCATTCAAAACCCTTCCTGAATTTCTAGTCATATGCATTGTTAGAATACTGAATTGTTGCTACATTCTTAGTTCGTAATCTCATATAGAATAATCTCATTTTGCAATAGATTAATTTCAATTTATAGAATAGTTGTAAGGAAACTCAGGTGCGGAAACAGCTTCCTACGCTAATCTCTATAGGAAAGTATTGTGCAAATTCTTTTAAATCCTTACAATTACAGATTCGTTAACTACTTTAACAAAGATATTGCAACCA
>MU224884.1:4358960-4403904 GCA_018584345.1 Thuja plicata
AATGTATTGATCAAAAACTATTACAGTTACAATACACTTGCAATGCAAGTTCTTTCAGAAGATTTCAAAACCCTTGAAGACAAATCACGGTAGCATAAACCGTTCCAACAATACACTCGCATCACTCTTCTTCGCAACCCTAAAAAATACTTATATCATGCGCTTCACTTTTTAGGGCTACTCCTAACGATAACCGTATTAGGGTTTTTACCATTCTCCGAGAAAATAGGAAACCCAAAATTTTTTATACAGATACCCCGAACCCCACTATTGGGGAAGAGTGTACAGTACTCACATTTATCAGTTGCCACATGTCTTCACCTGTCATTGAATCTTCCTAACATAGCTCTTACGTGTCGTAGGAATTCATCATAACCGTTTTAGCCATGATCTCCTTACACACAATTCAAGATGCCGACACATCAACATTATTTGCAAGAAATACATTTTACAAAACAAATAATAAGAATAGGAATTATCCAAGGTTGAGACACCTTATTCCTAACAATAGTCTCATTGAAATCATGGCATAGTTTTAATCTCATTTCTAGTTTAAATGGATCATTTAGATTACTCTTGAATGTTTCATTTCTAGATTAATCATTGCATTGCATTCATTGAAGCATAAATCCTTTTGTTCTAGATTGGTCTATGGTTGTGAGACTCTCGTTCTAAGAGATATTTCAAACCCTATCTGGATAGAAGGCAACAGGTCAAATCATATAGACAGGTAAGATGAATAATCTCATATTCATTCTTGTGTGTATCTGATGAATAAGGACTATGTTGAAGTGTATGGTTGATTAGCAAGGTCAAATTTACCACATACAGGCATTGCCTCTAGCAAGAAAAACTTTGATTGGGCCACTATCATAGCAAATCACTTGGACTCCCAATTTCTCTAGGTCACCAAGTCCTCCAAATTATATATGACATCTTATGTTTTGTGGGCACTAGCACAACAATGCCCCATGACCTGGGGATTACTTACAATAGGTGTGCTAGAAACTGACACAGGCCAGAACACTCCTTGGGATTATTCATTTGCTAAAACCTCCTCACACCTACTCGAGACGCCAGATACCGATGCTTGAAAGAAGCAATGGACTTGGTCAGAACTTATGGCTGTTATTACATTTAGTTTCAACAACATACATATATTCAAGTGACCGGCTTCTCTGGGAAGCCCTATTTATTGCCCAAACATTGTGGGTATAAAATAATTCTTTTAGAGTTGTAGACACCTAAAAATGGTTCATTGCCTATGCCCCCTTTTTAACATGTCTTTTATATTGTGTGTTTGATCTTTATCATTCACTAATATTGTGTCATTCTTCCACATATCAATTACTAACATTTCTCTCTTTATCAAAATCCATCATTTTTCTAATCAATTGTGATCAATCCTAAACCAATCCTATTCAATCCTAAACCATTCCAAAACTTCCTAAATCGATTCAAACCCATCCTATTCTATTCCTAATCACTTGCAGAATTGTTTGGACTCATTCCGACCATTCTGGGGCATTGTCCAAGATCATTGATGCCTAATTAACCCAATTTCAAATCGATCAAAACCCAATTTCAATTCGATCAATCTTATCATCATTTCAGGAGCATTATCCAAGATCATCAATTCTTTGTATCACCTTAATCAGCCATTTGATAACATTGTCAAAGATCATCGGTGTTATCGCTATCAATCTATCAATATCAATTCAATAGTGTTGTTCACATTTGTCAATACTATTTTTGGTCATCATCATTTCAGGAACATTGTCCAAGATCATCGATGTTTCCCCATTTCAATTTCAATCTTACGATGCCATCAAAATTCATTGGCAATTTTCAATAATTTCCAATCATCATTGCATGGGCGTATTGTCAAAGCTCATCGATGCCTCATGAGTTTCCTAAACTATTACGGAACCCTTAGAATTGATCCTAAACCTTATCAATATTATCAAAATCATTTCAATTCGACATCAACACCTTCAATTTGATCAATAATCTACTGATTTACCCGTTGGGATGAATAACCCATAGTTTATCCCTAGGTCGTAATTGAATAAATAAATAAACTTTATTTATTCCCTTTTCCCTAAGTCTTCAATAATTAATTAATTTTTATTAATCAACCATTTGATAACATTGTCAAAGATCATCGATGTTATCGCTATCAATCTATCAATATCAATTCAATAGTGTTGTTCATTATTGTCAATACTGTTTTTGATTATCATTTCAAGAACATTGTCAAAGATCATCGATGTTTCCCCATTTCAATTTCAATCTTACGATGCCATCAAAGTTCATTGGCACTTTTCAATCATTTCCAATCATCATTATGCGGGCACATTGTCAAAGATCATCAATGCCTCATGATTTCCTAAACTATTCCGGAACCCTCTGAATTGATCCAAAACCTTATCAATATTATCAAAATCTTTTCAATTCGACATCAAAACCTTCAATTCGACCTATAACCCACTAATTTCCCACTTTGGATGAATAACCCATAGTTTATCCCTAGGTCCTAATTGAATAAATAAATAAACTTTATTTATTCCCTTTTCCCTAAGTCTTCAATAATTAATTGATTTTTATTAATTAATTAGCTAATTTCAATTTATGAGATTTTTATAATTTCATAAATCTAATTTGGATTTATGAGGAATATTGATTTATTAATTGAATTAATATCCTCCTAATCTCACCTAATTTCTATATCCCCTAATTGAGGATTCACATCCCTATTAAGGTGCTTCTTCAATATCTTCAATATCCTCCAATATCTTCTTATTTCATCTCCCCCATTTCATGCTTCCAAGCATCTCACCAACCAAAATCTGCAAAAAAATTCCATAAAAATTTAAATAAAGTCCTGAAAAATTGCTAAAAATTCAAATATTGTTCTGAAAAAAGACCAAAAAAAATTCAAATATCTCAAAACTCCTAAAAATTGCAAAATCTATTAAAAAATCTGCAATAAATTTGTACATACCTGTCTTCCTTTTGCGAATCAAACATCATGTTTTCCGACATTAGTGGCATAATCATCAATCTGTGCTTAATGAAATCATATGCGATCTGAATCATTGTGACTCAACATTCAATCTGATTGGACTGTTCAAATCTTTTGATCTTTGCTATCAATCAATTTGTTCAAGCTATCAATCAATTCTCAAAACAATCCATTTGCAAATCTAAGCTATCAATCAATGAACATTTAATGCAAGTAACAAAAAGATCAGAATGGCTGTTGGCTCACATTGTTTCAGTGAGTATTTTTGATTTTCTTTTTTTCTCATGTTCCTATGCTACTCGATGATATTATCTGAACTTATGACAGTAGCCAGGATGGTTCATGACCAGTTGCTTTCGATTTATCTTTTTTCTTCATGTTTGGTGATGTCATGAAATTCTGGGGCATGTCTGCTACATGCTTTTGGGATGGAGAAGATCATCATCTGTCTGCATCATGTTTGTTTATGCAAAAAGGATGACTTTCTCACTCTGGCTTTTGTGCCACGATGCGGCGCATCCGCTTTTGCAATATCAAAATAAGCTCTTATAACACAATTGCACTGTTGAAAGCCAACATCTTTCTTACTAACATTTCTTCGTCTAATTTCTACTTTCTGCTAACATTTCTTCAATCAATCATCTTTCTTTTTGAAAAATTGTCCTCATTTCAATTTCTGCCCAATTTTCTGAGGGGGCATCCTACCTCCATTTTGTTGATCCACTGGGGCATGATCTTCTATTTTTCTTTGAGCCAATGCTCATAATCACATTGTCTCAAAGAGGAGAAAAATGTAGACACCTAAAAATGGTTCATATGATATGCCCCCTTTTTAACATGTCTTCTATATTGTGTGTTTGATCTTTATCATTCACTAATATTGTGTCATTCTTCCATGTCATCAATTACATATATTTCTCTTTGTCAAAATTGATCATTTTCCTAATCAATTCTGATCAATCCTAAACCAATCCTATTCAATCCTAAATCGATCCTAAAGCATTCCAAAACTTCCTAAATCATTTCAAACCCATCCTATTCTATTCCTAATCACTTGCAGAATTGTTTGGATTCATTCTGACCATTCTGGGGCATTGTCCAAGATCATCGATGCCTAATTAACCCAATTTCAAATCGATCAAAACCCTATTTCAATTTGATCAATCTTATCATAATTTCAGGAGCATTGTCCAAGATCATCGATGCTTCGTATCCCCTTAATCAGCCATTCGATAACATTGTCAAAGATCATCGGTGTTATTGCTATCAATCTATCAATATCAATTCAATAGTGTTGTTCACATTTGTTAATACTATTTCTGGTCATCATCATTTCGAGAACATTGTCCAAGATCATCGATGTTTCCCCATTTTAATTTCAATCTTATGATGCCATCAAAGTGCATTGGTGATTTTCATTCCTTTCCAATCATCATTGCATAGGCGCATTGTCAAAGCGCATCAATGCCTCGTGAGTTTCCTAAACTATTCTGGAACCCTCAGAATTGATCCTAAACCTTATCAATATTATCAAAATCATTTCAATTCGACATCAACACCTTCAATTCAATCAGTAATCTACTGATTTCCCCCTTGGGATGAATAACCCATAAATAAATAAACTTTATTTATTCCCTTTCCCTAAGACTTCAATAATAAATTAATTTTTATTAATTAATTAGCTAATTTCAATTTATCAAATTTTTATAATTTCATAAATCTAATTTGGATTTGTGAGGAATATTGATTTATTAATTGAATTAATATCCTCCTAATCTCACCTAATTTCCATATCCCTTAATTGAAGATTCACATCGCTATTAAGGTGCTTCTTCAATATCTTCAATATCCTCTAATATCTTCTTATTTCATCTCCCCCATTTCATGCTTCCAAGCATCTCACCAACCAAAATCTGAATTTATGCATAGATTTTGTGCTATCTAACCAAAGTGTATCTCATTTTCTATAAAATGGGTGCATTTCTATCATTCAAGGTTGAACCACAAGATTTTGAGAAAACCTCAAGATCACTCACTTCTAGTACTCTCATTAGAAAACTTGGCTTTTGTGCAAAGTGTGTGTGAAAAGAGCAACATCAATCTCATTATGGAGAAGAAAGAAGGACATGGGAGCTTCTTTTGAAGGAGGTTTTTGAGTTTTCATGCTTATTTTATGAATTCCCTTAGAAAATAGCTTTCATGATAGATTAGATAGGTTTAGCATAATATTTAGGGTTTGTAGTTACCTAATATGCTAAATATGCCTTTTTTCTGGTCTTACAAGAGTACTGTAGGAAGATCCTGGAGCTGAACACCCTCTTCACAGTGAAGAAGGTGAAAAATGTCTCATTCCCAATCACTTGTGGAAACTACTCTTGTAGTCTGGCCGCGGTAAAGGAGGCAGACAATGAGCTCAAAAATATGGGGCTGGCAGAGTTTTATCTAGAGTGGAAGAATTTTGATCCGCTAGGCAAAATAGCAATGACACTTCCCCAGACATTAGAACCCCATGAGTATCACATGGAAGATTTTTGGGAAGACTTCTAGGATGACTTTGATGTCCAAAATCGGCATTTTTTCTAGATGACAATGGGAATGATGAAGAGGCTCAAGCTTTGAAAGTTCCCAGATGAGTTCTCGGATACTAGGTCCATAGTGGACCCGCAATATAAAGAAAAGGGAGTAGATAAAATGGCCCTCCCTCTGGTGGATTGGGATGCGTAGGAGGGACAAAAAATAGAGGAACTCACCCACAATGTGATTGAGTATAGTCATGCATATTTCAAGAAGGCATGCCCAAAAAGTAAATGTATAGTTGGCCTGTTTGTGCGGGGATAACCTTCCAGGGCTGGAACCTCCTCGCCGGGCGAGGACAGAGGAAAGAGGAAAATGGGGACCCCATCTCAAGTCCTGGCCATGGCTCCCATAGTGGATAAAATGTAGCAAACTCTAGCAGAAACCCAACACATGAAAGAAAAGTTAATCACCTGGTTGGCAACCCTAGCCATTATGACTGGACCTATCTACCCTCCCACTTCTCCTTCACTTGCAGCATTAATGGTTTGAGCAATGGAAACCAGAGCGGAGGAAGAGTGAGAATCCATGTTGGATGGAGGGCCCCCATTGGTGAAAAGGAGGAAAAAGAAAAGAACTACTGATCCCCAGCCAAAGGTGGAGCCGGAGCTCTGGATGCCTAGCATCCCTAAAATATAGATTGTCTCCTCAGAATCCCTAGAGCCGGACAATCAACCCAAAGATCCCCTGGAGACCTCCCCTCCACACGATGATTTTGATGACATATTGAGGATAGATGAACTTGTGAACCTGAATGGGGATATTGGGAAGGTAGTAGAGGAGATAGCTGCCCAGGAGGAAGTGGTGACTCCTGCTAAAAAGGAGACCCCAAAGATAGAAGCTACTATAGGGTAGGAAGTCTGAGAAGAAGGGGAGAAGAAGAAAGAGCAGATAAATGTCTCTGATGTTCTAGAGATATAGGTCCTAGAGACCAACACCATGGAGGAAAGGTAGGTACATAATCTGAAATCAATAGCTACGGAGAGAACCAGACCTACAGGAGCAACCATGATCTTATCCACCATCCTTCAGATGCCGCCTCCTACCCCAAAGAGGGTAACTTTTGGTGAGGTAATCAGAGTGACCCAAATGCTGAATCTTGGCCCGATACCTCCACCACCTCTAGAAAATACACCAACAGAGGAGAAAATTCTGCCAGAGGGAGCCGATGAAGGACATCAACAACAACAACAACAATGAGATGAGGGGCAGAAACCCAGGAATATAGATGTAAAATTAGATTCTGCTAAAGACACGACCACCAGGGAAGATGACACTAGTGCCACCAAGGTGGATAATGTCGGTGGGCCAAAGGATATATTAAAAGAGTCCGGAGAGACTCAAAATATCAGGGATGAGCAACAGAACCCTGGAGGGGATTTACAGGACCAAACTCTAGCAGCAAGGCCACCCCTTCCACCACAATGGTTGGTGGATTTGAGAAAAATGAAGGCCCTACCACTGGTCAAGGCCAATCTCTCTTTGGCAGAGATGATGACATAAGCGCAGAATCCCCCCAAGGCGAAGAAAGCCCAGACTGTTCATACCCTCTAGACTGGGTTGGGAGGAGACACAGTTTTGGTAGTCATAACACCTCCCCAAGAGGTAGATGTGATGACAACAAAGTCTAAGGAGTATGTAATCACAAAGATATCTCTGGGGAAGAGGGGAAAGCAGGGTGAGTTGGACCTGCTAAAAGAAGCAACGAAAGCGGTAGAAGCCCGCTACAAGAAGGAAGCCCATAAATTCAAAGTAGAAAAGGAAAATAATGCAAATCTTATTAGGCTATTGATAGAAATTGTGCAGCCTATCACCGCCATTCCCCCAGAAACTTCCACATCCAGAGCACCACTCCCATAGGGTGACATAGATGCATTAAGGAGTATGAAAAGGAAAGTGTAGATAGTTGATGATTGGGTGGCTGAACAGGTGGGAAATGTCTGGTGTTTCTTAGTGGCCACACTCTTGGACTTTTACCCAACCAACAATGTTTTGCACCAGGCCAAAACCACCATCTCCATCTGGGAGGGAGAGATTAAGAAATATGAGCCATTGATAGGTGAGTTAGGAGAAATTATGAGCATCGGGGATGAAATTATTTTCAAGGCTAGAATTTTGGGAGAGGATTCCTTTGACTTTGTCCAGACCCAACACTCTAGACTTGATCTCACATTAAAGGTAATCAAGAAATTGGTAGGGGGCCTACGGGACAAAGTTCCAGAGGTGTAATATTCTTTAAATTTATACAAGGCATTCATTTCAAAGGTTTTGGGAGTCAATCCTTTTAGTACTGAAACATGTACTCTAAAGGAATACATCATGGGAAAATATGACAAGCTAATGGAGTCTCATTACCAATTGCTGGAGGGAATGGACGGAACCAAAATGACACGCATAACATGCATGGTGCACCAAGCTCACGACATGACAAAAATATCCATAGAATTCAAGGCAAATACTTCAGACATTGGCGAATAGGTGGAGGCGGCCAAGTACCGCCGGGCTGGCCTCAAGGACATTGATGAGTATGGAATTGCCCAGCTCCTGGAGACATTCAAAAACACTAAGGAACCATAAGGCTCTCTGTATTTTGAATATTTTCACCAATAGGTCATATTTTGAGCATTCTTTATTGTTTGAGCACAAGCTCTCAGATCTCGGAGTCCCAGATCCAAGAGTTTCATATTCTTTCCATGACTCGTGTCTAGGGTCCCATAGCTGACCAGTCATTATCAGGTAGTTAATAAAGGTGTCAAAAAGTGGGTGACCCCAACAAGGCACATTGACTTGAGGGATGGTTCTGACAGATGGTCTTCCCAAGGTGCCACTCTAGTGTTAACATCTGGCGCATCGAAGACAGTGAGCCACTTTTTCATTGATGAGGCATGTAGCCTTAATTCTTGGGGGATAAGATTTATTCTATTCCCACTCTGGCTCTCTTCTTGAGGAAGATTCTTCTATACCTCTTTTCTTGTCTCATTCTTTTGACATGTCAGACCTCTACTCTCTTCGAGGTTGTTGTAGTGTGGTGCAGGTAGTATCGGCCACCAGAAATCATATTTTATTATTGAGTGTAAAGTTAAGTTAGGTTATTTTTAGGGAAAACATGTGTATAAATAATAAGTCCAACCTCATTCCAAGGGTCGGTGAAATTGATGATTTTGCAGTCCATAGCTATAGTACTTTAATCATTTTACTTCTTGTAGCTGCAGAGCTTAATGCTCCTTAGTTCTTAGAAGTTCTCAGTAGATAGATGCTCCCTTGGAGCCATCATTGTATGCACTAGTGCTCGCTGGAAAATATGTTAATGGAGAAAGAGGAGTTTTGGAAATGATTTTGTTAGCATTATGACCTCTGGATTAATGTTCTTTTGTGCTTTTTGTTTCTAATGTCCCCTGCTCTAATATTTTAAGTAGATTAATGACCTTCTTTTCCCCTTGTTATTGGATATGTATGAATTGATGGTTTTGTATGCATTCAGTATTTTAGTGTAGCATGTTAGAGTTTGGTTGATGTTTAAAATGTATTTGCACAACTAAATATAGAATGGAATACTTCTAACCCTAGTGTATCTTTTGATGTTTCTTTGATAACCCAAGTGCTTGCAAGAAACCCCAACCTACCTAAATCCCCAAAGAAGATGAGCCAAGAAAACCAGCTACCCCTCAAACAAAATAGTCATACCCCCAACTTAGCTCCTGCATCGTCGAGACTCAACTCTCATTTTCTTGAAGGCTTGGAGAATTTATTCCCTGGACAACCTTTACAGGTGAAGTTGGCTAATACCCCAATACCTGGTGACAACTTACATCTGTTGGCGGAGCCAGTCACAAACTCCCATCAACAAGAACACAAGCTTGATTACACTCAAAAGCTTCCAAATCCTATCCAAGCTAATAAAAATAATCTAATGAGATCATCTAGGGCCTTAGGAACAAGTCTATAAGCTTATAAAACAATCAAAATCATCATTTGACCCAAAAAAGATTACATTCCCCAAGAAATGAGTAAATTCATTACACCCAAATAGGTCAAGACCCAAAACTTGAAGAAAAACCTCCAATGAAATATTTAAGAGATGTGATCACATAACTAAGTCAGCCTTAAATGTAATAATGAGCTGGCATGATCGTGCTTGGAAAAACCAATTGGAAGATCGAGAAACTAATCAGAAAATACAACGACCAACCAGGAAATGAAGAATAGGACAAACATGTGAAGAATCTTCCATAACTTATGTGCAATGAAACTAAATGAGTTGTGATCATAAGACAATATTCAAGATGAAGCGAAAAACACATTTTCATGAATACAACAAAAAATAACAAGCATAGATCGATCACCACCCAAAATACCAAAAAATGCCCAACTAGAATAAAATAGAAAACAAACTAAAGGATATAATTTTGGTTGATGCAAGATTGCCAAGAAGCTAAGATGATCTTGTATCAGACACCCCAGGTAAAATAAATATTCCATAAGATAAACTTATGAAGATTTGAGAAGCCATGGAACACAGATCCCATGCTTGTTTTGGATCCAAACCTCCTCTTTATATGTAACTATCTGCCTCTGCACCTCTATACTCTCCTCTATCATATCAATCTACTTATTCCTCTCTGTGATCACTCCATCATACCTTCTATCAATAAAAAATCTTAGATCACTACCTCTTCCCTTATTCATAACCGATCTACCTCTTTTACAAACCCTCATCTTTTCAACAATCAAAGTCCTCTGTTGTACCACCTTACCCTTCTTACAATAAGATACCAACTTGCATTCACTAGATTTAATTTAAAGATACTTCTTTTGATCTATACTAACCTTTTATTCTTCTTCTCTAAACAATAACTCTTTGCCATACTCAAATTCCTTTCACTTCCTTCTTCTTCTTCCTTCAAAGGAACTAGAGTAAACTTTTGTTGATCCTTGTCTATTGTGACCCAATTTATCCTACAATCATGAATAGCTTCTCTATCAAATTTCCAAGGTCTTCCTGATAGAACATGACAAGTAGTCATAGAGACCACATCACATAATACTTCATTTTATGCAAGGGAGGATGATGATGGGGCCTTGGGCACACCCAAAACCATCCAGCTTGCAAATACAATGCGGAATTAGACAAACAACAAAGCGAGAGAAGAGAAATGCAGAGATATTTATCATTAATAATTCAAACTCAATACATGCCAAGCTATAAGGCCTTCTTGGTTACAGCCATATACATCAGAATGTATTACAATTGATCTTCTTACAACACAGATCTCAGATCTTCAATGTCCTAACATTTTCCTTCTTTCTCTAAGCATCATACCTAAACTATGAACATACAAAAGAATAAATACAAGAGCCCAACAAAGTAGTCAGTGCTCAATTACAAAGGTGAGACCTAGATTTAGGTCCACACAGATCCCAATGAGAGACCCCACATTAATTCAGCCATGGAAATTAAGTGTAGAAGTCATCCAGATCAGGAAAACACATGTCGGGAAGACATCACCAAAAATCAGCAAACCATTGGTACAACATACCTAAGCAACAAAGAAAACCATTGGTAAGGAATCATCAAAACTCATCAGGAAAAGTGTCATTGATAATAGAAAACTCATCGGGAAAAGAGGTCACTGATACCCGTCGGTAAAGCCAGAACTTGACAGATAGGAAAAACAACATAAAACATAAGAAAACTTCTTTTTGGTTGAGTAGGATTGCCAAGGACCCAAGATGCTCCTGCATCAGACACCTAGGGTTGAAAAGAAATGATTCCCCGAATCATGTATTAGGTCTAACTTGAAATAAATCCAACTTAGATTGAGAAATCCAAGATGAGTCCTCAATCGGTCTATTTTTCCACTTTAGCAAATATTCCATGTATTCCTTTCCTCTTGTACTTCTGCCAACTCTCTACTTCAAGATCTTCTCAACTTCCTCTGTATTATTCTTAGGATAATCACTTGGTACTGTTACTTCTTCATCAGGTTCATGATATTCATACAAGTTTGAAATATTGAATATAGGTGATATATCCATGTCATCAGGTATTTCAACTTCATGAGCATTTCCATTGTCAAACCTTCTCAAAATTTTACAAGGATCGAACTTCTTCATCTTCAGTTTCCCATATGTTCCCATAGGAAATATTCCTTTCTTCAATTGAACCATCACAACATCACCAATTTCAAATGTCTTATATCTTCTTGATCTATCTGCATCATCTTTATATTTCTGATTACTTTTCTCCATCTTTTTCTTCACATCCTCATGCAATGTCTTCATAAATTCTACAAATTCTTCTACTTCAGCACTTCTTTTCTCTTCACCAACAATGTTTCTCAAATCTTCTATACCTCTAGGTTGTGTGCCATGTACAATATCAAAGGGTGTCTTTCCAGTGATTCTGTTTACTGAGCTGTTATATGAAAACTCTGCTTGTGCCAACATCAAATCCCAATTGCTTGGTGTGTCTCCAACTAAACATCTTGGTAGGTTACCCAAACTTTTGTTTACAACTTTTGTTTGTCCATCAGTCTATAGATGAAATGTAGAACTAAATTCAACTCAGTATTCAACTTCTTCCAAAGTGTTCTCCAAAAATAGCTTACAAACTTACTGTCTCTGTCAGAGATGATACTCTTTGGTAATCCATGCAATCTAACAATCTCATTAAAGAAAAGATTTTCTATATGAACTACATCTGATGTTTTCTTAGATGGCATGAAATGTGTCATTTTAGAAAATCTATCCACAACAACAAATATGGAATCATTACCTCTTCCTGTCCTTGGAAGTCCAAGAACAAAATCCATGCTGATATCACTCCAAGGTTTCTCAGGAACAGTAATAGGTGTATACAAACTAGTATTCTGACTACTCCTTTTGCAACTTAACATAATCCACAACTTGTCACAAATTTCTAAACATCCTTATACAACTGAGACCAAAAGTACCTCTCCTTCAGCAAACTCAATGTTTTATCAATGCCAAAGTGTCCAGCCAATCCACTACTATGTTTCTCCTTAATTAGATTAGTTCTCATTGAACCTCTTAGTATGCACAACTGAATACCTTTAAAAAACATATCTTCCTGAATGAAATAGTCTTCATACTTACTTGATTGATTTGAATTAGGTGCTCTGCACACTCTCCACTACTATGAAAAATTAGGATCATCTTCATACAAATGCTTCATGTCATCAAAGCCAAGAACTTGAATTCTCATTTCAGTCAACAAAGATCTTCTTCTACTCAATGCATCAGCAACTCTATTAGAAACTCCACTCTTATGCTTAGTCACAAATGTAAAGCTCTACAAATACTCTACCCATTTCATATGTCTTTGATTCAACTTGTTTTGACTACCCAAATACTGTAAAGCTTTATGATCATTATACAACACAAACTCATTTGGCATTAGGTAATGCCTCCATTTCTTCATAGCTTGCACAATAGCATAGAATTCTTGATCATAGAATTTTTTTTTTTTTTTTGCATCATTCAACTTTTCACTAAAGAAAGCAACAGGTTTACCTTCTTGAGTCAATATAGCTCCACTTGCACTTCCACCTACATCACATTCAACTTGGAATACCTTATTGAAATAAGGTAAGGCTAGCATAGGTAATTCAAAAAACTTCAACTTCAAAGCTTCAAAACTCTTATCAGCTCCATGTGTCCATTTGAAATCTCTTTTGTCTCCTCTCATTGTTTCAGTCATAGCATTGCAAATAGAACTAAAATTTCTGATAAAATTTCTGTAAAAACTTGCCAATCCATGAAATGATCTTACCTCAGTAACATTCTCAGCTGTAGGCCAACTCAATATAGCTTCCACCTTCTCGGGATCCATCTTCAAACCATTAGCTGAAATCACAAAACCTAAGTACACAAGCTCTTCTTTCATGATGGAACACTTCTTCAGATTTATCAACAATTTTTCTTCTTTCAATCTCTGTAACACTTTCCTAATATGCATCAAATGTTCTTCTCTGGTCTTACTGAATATCAGACTATCATCTAGGTATACAATCACACATTTATTCAAGAATTTCTTCAAAAATTCATTCTTCAATCTCATAAATGTACTTGGTTCTTTAGTTAAACCAAAAGGCATAACCAACCACTCATAAAAACCTTCTTTTGTCTTGAAAGAATTCTTCCATTCATCTCCTTCTTTGATTCTGATTTGATGTTATCCACTCTTAAATACATTTTGGTAAAATACTCTCCTCCACTCAAACAATCCATTATGTCATCCATTCTTGGTATAGGAAACCTATACTTCACTGTGATCTTGTTTATTGCTCTGGAATCAGTGCACATTCTCCATTCTCCATTTTTCTTGGGTGCCAATACAGCAAGTAATGCACATGGGTTCACACTTTCTCTGATTAAGCCTTTGTTCAAAAATTCATGAACTTGTCAGTTAAGCTCTTCATTTTTAGTTGGTGTCAACCGATTAGGTGCTTTGTTTGGTAAAATAGCTCTAGGAATTAGATCCATACAATGACTGATATCTCTGATTGGTGGCAAACCATCATGTACATTATCTAAAATGATTTCTCTGTATTCAATCAGTAACTTCTCAACTTATGCAGGTATGTAATATTTTGCATTCTTACTTGGTTTGTTAGGAATTAAAGCATAATAGATATCATCTCTTTTTAGATCTTTAACAAACTGTCTTCCTTCCATCAGACAAAATTTCACAGATGTACATAATTCCTCAATAGATTCTTCAATCAAAGGTAACAAAATTTGCTTCTTACCATCAACCCAAATAGAATATCTATTCAACCTTCCATAATGTATAGCATGTCTATCATATTTCCATGGTCTACCCAACAAAATATGACAAAAATCCATTAGCATAATATCACATAACACCTTATCATAGTACTTTCCAATTTTCTGATTCACAAAACATTGTTCACTTACCATTAATGTGTGCTCATCTTTGACCCATGAGATCTGATAGGGCTTTGGATGCTTCATTCTTTCCAACTGCAACTTTGAGACCATATCTTCAGATGCTAGATTCTCTGAGCTTCCACTGTCAACAAGGACTTTCCAAACTTTGTCTGCAACTCTACATCTGGTTTTGAACAAAATTTTCCTGACAGGATCTTGCTTATCTTTCTCACTCCATAGTATTCATCTAATCATGAGGTTATTTTCAAGTTCATTGGATGTTTCCTCTTGAATCAAAGAATTTATGCTACTGCTACCACCTTTCTTGCTTGCATGTGTACACTAAAAGGATTTGTGTCCTTCTTCACCACAATTGTAACAAGTTACTTGGAACCCTCTTCTGCTATAACCATCTCTGGAGTAATTACCTCTTCCTCAGTGTGAATTTCCACCTTTCCATTCAGTCTTTCCTTTGTCTTGATTAGTATCTGCATTTGACTTTTTTGGTTTAGATCTACTGTTCTCACCATGAGATCTACCTCTTCCTCTAGGGAATCTTCCACCTCTACCTCTTTGTCTTTGTTCATATCTCCTGTTCAACTTTTCTTCAGCTTTTAGGGAAAATTGGTATGTCTCTTCAATGCCTTCCATTTTGATCAAACTGATCTCATCTTATATGGAACTCCTCAAGCCATTTAGATATCTTGCAACTCTTTCCACTTCGTCTTCATCATGTCCAGATCTGATGTGCAATCTGTAAAATTCTTTAGTATAGTCTTTGACTATTTTGTCCTTCTGCCTCAAACTTTGCATTCTCTAAAAAAGGTTAATTTGATAATCACAAGGAAGAAATTTTCCTTTCAACTTGTTCACCATGTTATCCCATACCTTGATTTTGTCTTTACCTTTCTTCTTTCTATCCAATTGCATATGTTCCCACCATAAGGATGCATGACCCTTCAGTTTTGTGCTTGCAATCTTGACTTTCTTATTTTCTGAAACATTCTCATATTCAAACTATTTTTCCATCTCAGTGATCCAGTCAATCAATTCATCAGAATCCAACTTTCCACTATACTTAGGAGGAATAAACTGAGGTGTGGATTTCAAACTTGTCAAAGCTCTTAGGAATATTTCCTCTTCTTGATCCATCACATGTGTAGGTGCAACTTCACCTTGAACCTATTCAAACTCATCATCACTAACATCTTCATGATAGCGTCCTCTACGCTGGGCTATCTCAATAGCTTCCAATCTTGTAGCCATTTGTCTAAGCATATCAGCTAGACCTTGATCAACATTTCCTCTCCCACGAACCATCTTGAAACTCTCTGTAATTGTAGGTTAGATTGCAACCTGCCACCCTACAAAAAATATCTTTAGAGTTTACAAGAAGGAGCCATGGATCTCAACTCACTCTGATACCACATGACACAAGGGAGGATGATGACAGGGCCTAGGGTACACCCAAAACCATCCAGCTTGCAGATACAATACAAAATTAGACAAACAACAAAGTGAGAGAAGAGAAATGTAGAGATCTTTCTCGTTAATAATTCAAACTCAATACATGCCAGGCTATAAGGCCTTCCTAGTTATGGCCATATACATCAGAATGTATTAAAATTTATCTTCTTACAACAAAGATCTCAAATCTTCAATGTCCTAACATTTGCCTTCTTGCTCTAAGCATCATACCTAAACTACGAACATACAAAAGAATAAATATAAGAGCCCAACAAAGTAGCTAACGCTCAATTAAAAAGGTGAGACCTAGATTTAGGTGCACACAAATCCCAATGAGAGACCCCACATTAATTCAGCCTTTGAAATTAAGTGTACAAGTCAGCCAGATCAGGAAAACACATGTCGAGAAGACAACACCTAAAATCAGAAAACCGTCGGTACAGCATACTTGAGAAACAGAGAAAACCATCAGTAAGGCATCATCAAAAATCATCAGGAAAAGCATCACCAATAACATAAAACTCATTGGGAAAAGAGGTCACCAATACCCATCGGTAAAGCCAGAACCTGGCAGACAGGAAAAACAACAAAAAACATAAGTAAAATTCTTTTTGGGTTAGCAGGATTGCCAAGGACCCAAGATGCTCCTGCATCATCATCTTTGTAAGGTCCAATATTGAAATTAACCAATCATTTCTCTTTCACCTCTACCATATGATTATCTGAAAGAAAACCTATCCCATAAGGACAAGGATGTTTAAGCCTCTTTAATCCAAGATTTTTCACCATCTCTTTTGATACCAAGTTGCCAGTACTACCACTGTCTATAAAAACTTTACAATATTTACCACCTAATTTGCAAATAGTCCTAAACAAATTCCTTCTTTGTAAAGGTTCAAATTCCCTCTTACTCAACATGAATCTCCTAAGCATAAGTGACTCCCCTATCTTAGATTCAACTTCATTTTCCATAACTTCACCACCAGTTTGTTCCTCATGTGCCATAAGATTCTATTTTCCAATGTTCTTACTACTTCCTTCAGTACATTGAAAATACCTATGTCCTATGCCACCACATTTGAAACAAGTGCCTTTGAACTCCTTACTACCATTCCCTCTTCTAGGTACTCTCAAAATAGATTCGATTTCAATGGTTTCCTTCTCTTTTCCATTGTTGCTAACTTTATTTTCTTTTCCTTTATTGTTAATTTTTCTTCTCTTCAACTTATCTTTTTCCCTTAATGCATACTGATAAGCATCCTTAATATTACTTATCCTCAACATACTCAAATCACCTTGAATATTAAATCTCAAACCATTAACATACCTAGACACCTTTTCCTTAGATACTTCCTTGTGACTAGATCTGATAGTCATCTTATATAATTCCTCCACACTCATGTCTTTCTGCCTCAAATTTTGTAATTTCTGGAGAAACCCTAATTCATAATCTTTAGGAATGAATTTATCTTTTAACCTAGAAACCATCACCCTCCATCTAGTGATTTTTTTCTCTCCATGCTATTCTCTATCTTTTTACAATTTCTTCCACCACAAGGCAACATGAAATTTCAACTTAGTCTGTTCTAACCTAACCCTCTGTGGATATTTGATATCTTCAAGCTCAAAGTAATCTTCTAACTCTCTAGTCTGGTTTATCAAATCCGACGGATGCAATGAATGAGTGAAATAAGAAACGTCCATCTTATGAAATTTACTTACTTGTGCCATAGGTCTCATGAACCTCTCCTCTTCTACAATGATCTTAGCATCTACGGTCTCAAGATCTTCAATAACCTCCTCAAATTCCTCTTCAGTCTCAGGATTCCTTCTCAATCTAGTCAACAAAGTTCTGATCTCATTCCTCATCTCCACTCTAAAGTATTCCATAATTTTCTCAAGCCTTTTAGTTTCCATCCTTGTAGGAAGAATCTTCCAATCCTCAGGTGCAACTATCTCTCCAACCGGTGATCTACCACAAGATACTCCTCCAATCGGTGATTTATTAGACTCACATGCAAACTCCTCCAATTGGTATTCCTTCAACACTCAATAAAAAGAAGTAAAATCTTCCTCACCACCTTGCACAAGTCCTCTGTGATTGCAAGTCATATGTACACTTGCACCTGACGATCAATATGTTTATGGAATCAAAAGTCAGGATCTTAGATCTACCAACATAATAATCTCAGCCTTATTCAACCTTCAACTAAGCCTCCCTCTAATACCACATGATGCATTTAAGGATGCAACAAAATAAAGGATATAAGTCCAACCCTTGCATCCAAAGCAACACAATGGAAGAAAAAAAGAGAAACTAGGTAAAGCAAGAGATTCAACTTTTTATTATCATCGAAAAACAAATTTACAATAGATTGGCAACATGTTGTTTCACATACCAGTCATACATGCCAAGCATGCAAGCCTTATTAGACTCAAAACCTTCCACATCATATCCAAGATAAGCTAGATAATCTTTTAAGATCATCCCGCCCCTTAGGAAAAAGTACATAAGCCTATAACGTAATCACAATCATCGGTCGACCCAAAAAAGATTACATTCCCTGAGAAATGAGTAAATACATTACATCCAAATAGGCCAAGACCCAAATTATGAATAAAAACCTCCAATGAAATATTTAAGAGATACGATCACATAACTAAGTCAACCTCAAACGTAATAATGAGTTGGCATGACCGCATTCAGAAAAATCTACTAGAAGATCAGGAAATCGATTGGAAAACACAATGACTAACTGGGAAACGAAGAACATGATAGATACATGAAGAATCTATCATAAATTATGTGTGATGAAACCAAATGAGTTGTGATCATAGGATAATATTCAAGAAAAAGCTAAGAACACATTTTCACGATGGAAACCAAAAATAACAAGCACAGATGGACCACCACCCAAAACATCAAAACTTGTCCAACTGGAAAAGAACATAAAAAAAGCCTAAGGAAATATTTTTGATTGATGCAATATTGCCAAGATCCTAAGATTCTCATGCATTAGGAAAGCAGACAAAAGATCCTTAGTTGTAATAAACAGAAGGAGTTTGGTAGAAGCATTTAAAATTTTAGGAGCCACATGCACTGACATAGATTTTGACAAAGAAAAAAGAAATTATCAAATTAAGAAGGAAGTGTTGAAAAGGACTATAATTCCCAAGTACATGCCTAGATGAACTGATAGGAAATTCATTCCTATACTGAATAATGTGAAAGAGTAATTTGATCTTAAAGGTTTTCATAATTATATGACGTACACAATATATGGGTTTTGTAAGGTTTTAGGCTTTGATTATGACAATATGTTTCTAGAAGACCTTTTGATGATGGCCATGACAATTCAAAACCCTGAGGTTAAAGCTGAATACATTTTTGTGGGATATCTAGTTAAGTCTCTGCATGAGAGATTAGTGGTAATTTAGAAGAATCCCAAAGTGATAGACTTTAATTTCTATTCAATTTTATGCCATCTTATTCTCTTTTACAATGTTGAATATGTGAAAAACTTGTTTTAATAAAAGAAGATAATTTTGGTGAACCACTACCTATGCAATTATGGACTAGGGTTTTGGATATGAGTTATGCTTCTTTTTTTCTCTACTCCGATAATTGGATTGTGTCTCCAATTATGGATTTACTTGGTGTGAAGAGGGAAAGATTGGATGTCATTATTAGTATATTATTTAGACCCTATTAAACTATCCCAAAGTGGCATGCATCTCATAATTGGGGAGATTTCTTCTCCTTTGATGAGTTTACAATATTCAGGGTCTATGATTATCCTTATCCACCTTATTCCACCCCAATTTTTCTACCTCCTAGAATAGATTTGATTTAATTCATGTAGAAATTGTTCTTAGTTGAGAAGGAATACTTGGACTAGAAGAGAAGATGCATATTCTTGGTTAGGTTGTCGAATGTTTTAGATTTTTCAGTTGGGAAGAAACCTTTTGAAGAGCTTAACAATTTCCTTAAAATTTACAAAATGGCTATAGCCCCTGTAAGATTTTATGATCTAGAATCAGTTGTCACAACAACCTTTGGAAATATGATGAGTTTGGAGAAAATTCCTTCACATGAACCACTTGATGATGAAGACATAATGAGAAATCTTACCCTGGAAGTTGAAATATGTGATCGTAGAGGTAAGTGGAACACTTTGATAATATGTGATGATAGGTTGAGAGAGATTGACCATAAATTTACTAGTTTTTATCCTGATTTGTCTCCTTATGAAAGAATAGAGAGAATGTTGAAAGAGTATGATACTCTCATGAAAAGATTACCAGAGAGGCATGAAAACCCTGTTCAAAAAGTTCTTGCACAAGGGGAATCCTCTAGTGTAGAAAATGATTCAAATTCTGATGAGTCCTCTAGTTTTGGAGCCTCCACTATTTAACAACCACCAATGAAGAGGGCTAGGATTGATACACTAGTTGGCGAGCATGCTCACAAAGATGTGGTCGAGGTGGGTTCTCATAGGATTGAAAAATATACCATGGAAGTAAAAAAGGAAGTTAAAAGGTAAAGAAAAGGAAAAATCAGAGGAAAGTAATGATTTTCCTTTGGCTAAAATGATTGATGATATGAAAGTAATAGCTCAAAACTCCCTGAATGATGATTGCTTCATTCACACTGATGGGTTTAAAAGTTTCCTTATTAAGTGGAAAGGAAGGGAATTGAAAAAATAAGTAAACTAAAATGAGGAAGGTACCAACTCTGACCAATAAGTATTGACTGCACTAAATTTTTTTGACCTAGATTCTATGTAATCAATAGTTAAACAAGCCAGAGCATTGTCATAGTGGTATTCTTTTAATGCCTGGTTTGGATTTGCAGTCTACTTTCCTTATTGATCAAGTTAGAAAGAAAGATGACTCTATTTTCAATTTTGAGTTTTAATTTGGTGAGTTATTAAGAGGACCGGGATTTGATCCTAAGTCAAAAACATTGGCAATTTGGTCTTTGGCTCCCTCTACTAATATAACCTACATGATCAATATAGGAGAAGAGAAAGGGGGAGATGCAAAATTCAAACCTGTTAAAAAAACTTTTGCAGTGGAGTTTGCTGACTTTATTTCTCATGTTTCATTTCTTAACAAAGAAAAAGCTGAGGATTTGGAGAAGAAAAATCATGAAATGTATCTAGATATGATTTCCTTAGTTAAAAAATATGAAGATGTTTTGATTGCAAATGTTGATTTGAAAAAAGATATAGGAAGATATACTTCATATCCTCCTTCTCTTCCTTCAGTTCAACATGGTGATAACCAACCCATTTCAAATGAAAAGTCAATACCTAATGATGTAAAATTGAGACTAGAAGAGTATGCAGGTAGAATTAAGAGTCTGGAGGAAGCAATGCAAAATAAGGGTATCTTTGTTTTGATGCAGATTATCGAAGACCAGGTAAATATACTTGTGATAAAATTGAGTATATTGTTCATGAGAATTATGTATCATTAATTCAAACAGAAATTTTTTCTGATAAGACTACTTCATTCTTAGATCCCTTGTTTACACAATGGTCAGCCATAAACATGTTAATGGGGAAATTGGAGAAAACATTGTTGTATAGGGATGACATGCCTAAAACTATAGAAGAAACAAAAGATAAAGTGAATCTATTGAATTTATTGTTTCCATTCTTCAAGGGTAAGGGACATCTAATTAAATGGAAATTGAAATAATTTGTTAATGGTTTTCATCCATTGATCCCTTCTATCTATGAAAAAAACAATAATGTCAAGTCTATTGAACACTGGAGTGGAGAATCTGATTTGATTTCCTCCAATATTGAAACTATTCTTAGTATTGATGATCATGTTGACTTGTCTAAATTAAATGATATGCTAGATGCAATGTTTAGAGGTGAGATGGAATTTTTAAAGTTTAAATCAGATTCCGAAGCAATAATAGATGCTAGGTGCACAAAGGTTGTGACTCATCTTGAAGGATTGAGAATTTTTAACTGGTTCGGAGATAAGGAAGTTAACAAGTGGGAGATATTTATCAAAGGAAAGAAGGTTTAAACTAAATAAAGGGAAAACTTCTTTTTATTTTTTGTTTTTTGCATGTTTTTTTTTTTTTTGTGGTGACAGGGAAAAATGCTTATGATCAGTTATGTTAGGTGGACACCTTACCTTTGTTGGAGATAAGTTGCAGGTGTCTTGTTAGCTCTTTTTCTTGCACCACAACCTTAAGATGATAGTATACTGATTATACTTGAATGCAAACTCCCTTTTGACAAGAGAAAGGCTAATTGATGAGGTATTTGATAACACTGGGGATACCTATTATCACCTCCTTCATTTTTGAGTTCCACAGACTCAGGCAAGTATTACCTATTAAAAGATTACTGATTCTTCAGCCTTCGTATTTGGTGGAATAATTCATTCACTGGTTACTTACTTCAGAACTCACTGTAATAACTTATAAAATACCTTGGAGATTGCAATAATTAGTTTGAAATAGAGTACTACAAGCCAGGCTATGGTCTTAATAACATAAACCAATGAGACAAGGACTTTCATCCTTCTTCCTTTTGATGTTAAGAGGGGCAACCTAACGATTCTCTCTACAAGGAATTAGCAATATGAACTGTATTACTTCAATACAATCCTCTTACAACATGTATGCATTTAGTAACAGTGGTATATCTTGAGTATTTGTTTTATGCTTGATGATTGAAAAAAGACTGAACAGTAAACCATAACCAGTGCCTATCCTTGGGCAAAGAGTCAATGAAAACATGAAACAACAGAGATAAAATAATAAAAATACTATAGAGTGCCTTAAAAACTACATGCAGTTGAGATAGAATGCCTTACAAACTATCCTCTCATATCCATATCATTGCATCAAATCCTTACAATAATGTTTTGCTCTCTGAAATTATCTATGAAACTTAGTCCTCTCCTTGAAAGAAACTCATAAATAATTAGACACACTACCTTGTAGCAGGTATGTTTTGGATGCCTTACAAATAAACCATATTAGAGCACAAACATAATATAAAAGAGATAAGACAATATAGAAGAGGGAAACTACACTTGTATTTCATTAACAAATTCTACTTTGACATATCCAGACAAAAAGCTTAAGAGACTGAGACAAGATGAGGAATTTACATTAGAGTAATATATTCAACATCATTGGGACTTGCTTTGAACTTCTACAGGGAAAACCCCAAAATAGAGGGAAGGAGTGGAACCCTTCCAACTGAGAAAAGAAGAGAAGATATAGATCAAAAGGAAACCCTAAAACTATGTATGATAAACACCTATCTCCTTTGCAAAATCTGATCTGCTCTCATTCTATCTTTCCTCCACTTAAATCTGAACTCACCGATGATTGCCTCTTCAAATAAAATCTGATTCTATTTGCCCCTTTAAAATCTGCAAAATATCTGATTCATGTCTGACTCCATTGATCTTTTAAAATCTGATTCTTATCCTCTGCATAAAAAACCTCTGGGAAAGCTCCAATAAATTAGATTTTGCAATAAAATATGTCTATGCATTTTGTCTCTTCTTGAAAATCTGATTCAATCTCATTCATGGATCTGGTCTTCATTTTCTGAGCAACCCCCAAATCTGATCATATTCTAAAAAAAAATGATTTCCATCTTTTATTGCAAAAAATCTCCTGGAATGCATATTTGATAAGTTTTTGCAATAAAAGATTATAAAATTCCTTTTAAAAAATTATCTTGTGCACATTCCAATATCTTGAGATCTCCAATTTTCTGCATTTCTGCCTAGAACTCACCAGAATTTGACATGTGGCACCCTCTTATTTCCTGCTTATGAACTATTATTTGACTGACCTCTTAACCACAGTTACCTTTATCTCCTTTGTCTCCAAGTCTCCTGAACTTTTCACTAACCATAGTTTGATTTGGAGACTTGAAGACTAGCTTTAGTCTCCAAGTCTCGTAATGAATTTTGACATAGCATTTATGATTGGCAACCTAGTGACTAACCTTAGTCTCCAAGTCTTTGAGTCTTTGGTGGTTTACCCTGAACATCCGGTGACCATGCGACCACATCTGGCGGTTAGCATTTCATGTCTAGCGACTACGCGACTGCACAATCGTCAAGTCTCGCACAGTTTAACACTTAACATCTTTTGTCTGGTGACCACACGACTGGCAGTTATCTCTAGGTCACAATGGTTATCTCTGGCATCACACAACCTTGCAACTAACGACTAGCAATCAGTCTCCAAGTGGCAGCGACTTTCTCCTTTGGCGGCTATCTTGTAGCAACCATGCGACCGGATGCCACGTGTCCACCTGCGCCATGTAACTGCCACATAATCACTTTTGTAAAATTTACTTACCTTTGACTTTGGGCATGGAAATCAAGGCACTCTAGCCTAGGCACGTGCGTGGATAGTCTCCTCTCCGGCTTCACATTTTATATGTTCTTGTTTTTCCTTATATACATCTCGAAATGCCTTTGTAGGGTGAACGTGGGATTAAGCCTCAATATGGTTTTAAAGTATTTTTGAAATTTGTCTCAAAATAAGGGGTCTCGCCATGCACTTAATCCATCTAGCCAAGAGGCCCACAAGGAGGTCCTTCCTTTTTTCCAATTCATATTACATTGTGAGCGCCCAAGTATATAAACATTAAAAAATGCCATCACCCAGCAAATGTGGGATAATGCTCTTAAGCATTCTAAATTTTTTTTTAATCCTCTTGATAGTGCTGCACATAGATGAGTGTATCTCACAAACCAGGAAGAATTTGGAAAATCCCTCCAATGAGAATCTGGAAAATTAGATTTGCGACAACCTATCCAAAATTTAACTCGATCCAACGGTTGAATAAAAAGCTATGCCCACCGCAATATGACTGTGTTTTTTGTTTCTTGCAAATTCGTGTTTACAATGAGAGGTAATAAAAAATTTAACCATTTAAAATGTCCTTTATTCTTCCTCCATTGTTCACATGGCATTCTTCTTTTCAAATTCTGGTTCTATTGTTTTTAAATTTTTAACAGTCTTCTTTAATGTCGTGGGCATGTAATTAGTTTTTCTTTCCATTTTAAGTGTTGGAAACTCCTTTACAAAAGAAACTTCTTTCTGCATCTATTCATTGGCTTCTATATTTCAAATGCATATGAATGCAATGCACAGGATTTTTTTTTTTTTATTCCCAAGCGCTGGAGTCTTCTACATTTGGAAAAGTGGACTGGGCAGTATTCAATATAGTCTCCTTCCATTTTTTGTTTAAAATTGGCGCCAAGTCTTGCATCTCTTTTATTTGGCACTGGCTTTCATACTTTGAAATGCCTCCTTTGGTTTGTAAGAAACATCGACTCTCCCTCAAACATCCAACGCTGGCTTTTCAAACAACAGTGTAAACTTTGCATAATAATATACTCATTCATTTACTACGGGCAGTCATTTATATCTTAGCGCTGAATTCTTGAAAAGTTGCTCATGGTCTGAAATGCTTAAAAAGAAAATGGAAAACAAATAGAAAATAAAAGTATGTCTACTGGAGTCTTTGTAAATGGATTTAACACTGAAATATCCAGTAGAAACATTGAAGGTTCCATATGCATTGCAAATCAGACTAGTAAAAATATCAGCAAGACAATCAAGCTTCGATAAATCACAACTTCATCAGTTTCATTTGTTGTCATTTGAGCATCAGCTAAACAGAGTCTGTGATCTTGTTATGCTAGTCAACCATTCTTATGTGCCTCAAATATGCTTCAGATAAGCATCCATATTCTAAACATAACCATTGTGCCAATATGATTATAAATTGTAGCCTTCATGATCACTTCTGATATTTTTGCAACTTGACCTTTTAATGGCAACTGGCCTCTGGAACAGGCCTTAAAAACTGACTGAAACAAGTAACCCTGCCCTAACACCTGGAAAAAAGGTTCATTCATCCATAATTAGCATGCATGCAAAATTAATTCTTCAGATTCATCCTCCGGTGCAAGATGCAAATAATGAAACCTAGCACTTCCAGAAAACTGCATAGGTGATAATGCTGAAATGCCATAAATCTCATTCAGATCGGCCATTGCAAAATCACTAAATCATGCTCTAAAGCTTCATCGTCAGGTCAAATAGTACATTCACTTTCAATGATATTGATTCCATGATCGATTTTTGAAAACAACACTCAGAACAAAAGTTATGACTATTGCAAAATGACCATTCAAAAAATTTGATTCCATTTTGCACTGCAAACTGAATAAACTGCCTCTGAAACTGAATTCATAAAGTCACTAGGAAGAACCTTCAAAATCTCAATCTCAGAACATAGATTGAATGTCATATGTAGAATGCAAAACCTCAATTATCATGTTCTAAAAATGAACCTTTCAACTGAAACAAATCTGCAAAGTTAGCACCTTAACACTTTTTTGGTTTTAAACTCGGTGAATATGCAGAAAACTGATTTGGATTCAACTTAGAAAAGTGATCAACCAGATTGACCAAATTCTAAAAATCTTCAGATGAGTTCACTTCTAGGTCTATGATGGAAAACAACCTTCACTTATTCCTGACCTTGAATCGGGTGCAAATAGGGAAACCACAAAGTAGGTCACTTAATGCTGGATTCTGCACATTTGGTGAAACTTTAAAAATTTGGAAATGGAAAGGCTCTGGCAAAGTGGATAGTTGGATTAGTAGGGATCTGCAATTCTTCAAATGGGTACAATATTATGTTTTCAACATGGGGAAACATTCAATTATGCAAAATCTTGAACTGGAGCACATCTTGTAGGATCTCAAAGTAGACTATTTGGAAATCTGGGCATAACAGAGAAACATGACAGTTCTGTAGGACCAACTTTGGAGAAACTAAAAATCTACCAAATGAATTCAAAATAACTTAGGATTTAAAAAATAGGCTCTATGATACATGAATTAAACACTCCCAAAGTGGTGATCCATGAAACCTAAGTGGATGCAATAAATTCAGATGCAAACTGGGCAAGTTACAACAATTTGACACTTGGGAAAAAATGTAGATTTATGTGACCACCTCAAAATGACTACTCCCTAAACATGTCAGATTTGGAATTTAGGAGTTAGAACCCACTGCATATGTGAAATGAAAGGCACTGAACCCTCTTCTCAAGTAATATCTAATGAAAATCACCAGGGTATCTTTTTCAAGCACTCTAACTAAGCCTTCTCACAAAATTTTTCAGGGGTACTCACCTTTCCTTATTGAAAATTTTAACATGGTCACTCAAATTTGTGCCAAATTTGAGAGTACCAACATGTACTATGTATTTCAAAGTTTAACTGATCTAGAAGATGAAGAAATGACTCAGCCTGTGTTCCTATCCCATTATACTTTCCAATTTGTTCTTATCATCTGCGTCACTAGGGAAGTTGAAGATTTTGTTGCTGGCAGCTTCACCAGTTCTATTTTCTTTTCGGGTTGTTGTTTTGGGCTTCTTTCAGGTTTATTTGTTCTATTTTAATGTTTTGGAGGAAATTTATTCTTTAGCCCAAGTGTGATTTGATCAAAGTGATCTGAAGCTTGTTACATCCCTTGTGTTATAAAAGGGATTCCAAGATCACTTTATAAGGGCTCCCAAATTGTTTTTTGTAAGGATAAGTAATATGAAATAGGGTATGAGTCATATGATCTTTGTCTAATAAATGTATTAACTATGTCCTTGTAGCTATAAGAACAATTTGAATCATGAATTAAGAGATACTATTTTCTTTTTATATGAATTAAACTTCTATATGAATCGAATATATATTTAAGGAATATTTTTAATTCATCTATCTATATGGTAGAAGTGAGTTTTTAAAATTTTGTGATTCTCTTGTTAGTTAAGAAACAAACATGTAGGGAAGAAGTTTTTTATATCAAGGGTGTTCACACCGAAGTATGGGTGATGAAGGACAACGATGGAAATACAAGTAAATAAGAGGTAGACCATCTTCATCATCTAGTGATCAAATACTCCCTTATTTTGGTAATCATATTTTGAATGTTGAGGATACAAGATATAATCCTTTAATGACGGGTCAAAGGGATTCCTCTTCTAGTAAACCATCTCCTAGAACCCATAGATATCATTCTTGGATACCTAGGAAGTCTGGGTATTACTATCATAATGGTCAGGATGACCAAGTTTATCATGATGAAGAACTAGGGTTCAAGGTCACATCTCATAATGAACCCCCTAAGTTATCTAAAATTGCTCAAGAATTGAAATACAAGAGGGTAAGAGAATTAAACAATAAACTAGAGATAATGGCTAGAGAATTCCAAGTAGAACTAGATAGGGAAGCTCATAAGGAGCATTTTGAAAAGGAATAAATGGCTAGGTTAAAATCCCATCAGAACAATATGATTGGTGGCCTTTTTATAAACACTGAAGTAGAAAAAAAAGAACCCAAAGTATTTAACAACAGTGCTAAACTATCTAAAGATAAGGGAAAAACCATAAGCATAAGGGAGAATCCAAGTCTTTCTTCAAAAATAAAAACCATGGAGCTCACTTGTGAGGAACTTAAAAAATAACATGAAGAGATAGAAGCTGATTGTATTTGACAAGAAATGTTGGTAAGGGAAGAGAAGATACTTAGGAGATTGCAATATTTAGTTGCAATTGATAAAAGAGGGGGTAAGGAGCCATAACAATGTAATGCATCAAGTTCTAAAGTTTAGTAAAACACTAGGCTTATTGTGATTAATCTCCTAACTGGGAAAGATGTTTCTTGTGCACCAAAACCAAATGCAATTCAAAATGTTTCCCCCCTTGTACCATTTATACCTTTACAAGCACCATATGCATCTATCCCTTAGGTCTCAATTCCTCTACCAAGACCTCAACCAGTAAATTCTGTGCAAGATTAGATGTACCAACAAATGTTAGACCACCAAAAACAATACCAATATTTGTTAAAACAATTTATGAATATGATGGCTCACCAGTTGAATGTTCAAAATAATCTCCCTGCTCAAGCTATACCTTCAAACCAAATGTACAACCTAAAGTTTTGCCTGAAAATAATCCAATCCTACATAATAATCAGGATAATCCATTTGTAACAGCACAAGTTCATTTGGATACCTATAGATAGATTTATTTCTTTGATATCCATGGTCATCCTAACCAAATTGATAATGCTCTAAGATATGAAATACCAAAATTATTTGGGAATGGTGGTGTGTCTAGTGAGGATCATATCAGAGATTTTTTCAATGTATTGGATAATTTTGAAGTGTAGCATGAAGTTTTAATTATGAAATTATTTATGGAATAATTGATGGATGATGCTCAAGAAAGGTACAAGGGTGTTCCTTATGGACATATAAGAAATTGACACGATTTTCAAACAATTTTTAAGGAGCGTTATGATGATCATACTAACTCAAAATTCAAATTGGGGGAAATAACAACAATTCAGAGGAATCCTAATAAAATAATCTTGGATTTCAATAAAATATTTGTGAAGGTGCTAAATAAGATTCCTTGTCACTTTAAGCCTAATTATGCCATTTATTTAGTTTTTAATCTTAATGCTTTTGATCCAAAGTTTGGATACGAGTTAAGATCTAGAGATCCCTTGACTCTTACAGATGCTTTTAAAGAAGCTTTGAGTATTGAAAACAACAGAAAGGCTGCAAGAAAGATAAGAAAAAGAGATGATATCAAAATATTGCAAAACCCCAAGGGACATAAAAGAAAAGCCACAAAGGGGGATAAAGTGGATAAGTTGTTTAGTGCAGTCAAGGATCTTACTTATAAAGTTGCTAGAAATGAAAAGGGGTTATCAAATGATAGGCATAATTTTTAGAGGCATGATAGACCTATGAGATTATAGGATATTCCTTATAATATAATTTGGAAGGATGGAAAGCCTCTTCAAGAGGACTCTAAGGTATGAAATAATAAAGATAGCACTTATCCTTTGAAAAGAGCTAGTACAAATAAGCTAGAGCATAGTCCTTGGTACGTGCCATGAAATATACCACACTCTCCTTTTCAATGTGTAGTAGCATAGGATTTGCTTGAATCAGCTGAATACAATTAAGAGAAAAAAAATAATGAAGGTTAAAACATTAATATGTTTATTGTCGATACTACTGCAACAAATGAGTATAATTATTCTGAGGATGAAGGGTGTGATTATGAAATAGGAAAATGAAGATAAAGATATGTAACCCATCATCAAAAAGTTTTTTCTAGTTCAAATGATGAACCATCTTACACAGTAAATATGGAGAATGGTGAAGGTGATCATGTTCAAGTTAGAAGACTCGGTGATGAAGAAGTTAGATCACTTACCATTGCAGTTATGGGTCAGGAAAGGAGTAATTATAATTTGAGGAATAAGAGAGTTGAGTTAGACCAGGGAAAGCTTGGTACATGGTATGTTAGAGAAAATATTCCTACAAAAATCCCTGAAGTTGTAAATAAAGGTGATGCCAATATCAAGGATTCAAAAAAGAAGAAGGTTCACGTTGATAAATATGATGAAAGTAAAACAAGTCCCAATAGTGAAATCCCATCTAACATAAATTTTGAACATAGAGAAAATCATTCTAAAATTGATAAAGGTAAAACTCCAATTCATAACTTAATGAATATTCCAACATTTGATATGGTTCAGACATTGACACATGAATATTTTAGTACCTTTTATGGACATGATGAATATTAAAGAGCATAGGGATGCAACAATATCTTTGTTTTCTTATATTCTTCAGACATTGACATGTGCTCAGAGAAATACAAAATCCAAAGAAAACATTGGTGAACCTAAAGCCCCAGAAGCTTATGTGGGAAATACTATAACCAAAGAAACATATTAGGAAGATCCATTATATGTTACTCTATTTATAAATAACAGGCTAATAAGGAATTGTATGATTCACTCAGGAGTTGCTATAAATGTTATGCCATATGATTTTATGAAAGAATTGTGCATGTGGGTGGATACATCCTATGGAAAATGTTATGCCATGGACAATAGGGAAGCTCCTGTTGTGGGAACATTGAAGGATGTGGAAGTTAAAATTGTTTCTTTTCTAGAGGCTATATATAAAATGGATATAATTGTGATTGACACTTAGTCTCATTATGGAATGTTACTATCAAGGAAATGGGAAGCTTCTGTAGGGGGTAATGTTTAGCTTTATCTTTCTTATTCTACTAATCCTGTAAATGGGATTGAAGTAAAATTTTATAGAGAAACCTAAGCGCCTATGGTAGTAGAAAATATTTATTGCAGTTAGATAACTTGTTTCCTTGATGTAAATATGCATAATTTCAAGGTGCATCAAGTTGAACCTCAATTAAAGAGTACTGAACCAATTGTCAATGAGTTACAAATTCAAAAAGGACTATAGTAAATGTATTTTGATGGTGGGTGCTCAAAATAAGGGTTTGAAGATGAAATATTGTTTGTCTCACCATAAGGTACTACTTTCAAATATTATTTTTTTCTCACATTTGAGTGTACTAATAACACTACCGAATATGAAGCACTTCTTTTGGGGTTAGAAATTATTGCGAAACTTGGAATTAAATTGTTACGATTTTTTGGAGACTTAGAGTTAGTAGTTTCACAAGTTAGATCCCTTTATGCTTCAATGAACAAGAGGTTAAAGAAGTCCAAACATGTAGTCTGGGATAGGATTGAGTTTTTTGATGCATTTTAAATTGAATGGGTAGAAAGATCCCGTAACATTATGGCTTATTTTTTGGCTAATGTTACTTTGAAAGATAATGATATTACATTAATAGGGGTCTCCTTGATAAAAACTAAGCCCGGACCTTCCATACTTTATAATATTTATAATTGACAAGTTCTTGAGGATGATAGTGATATTTTGAGGTTTGTTGAATGCATTGGTAATTATGAGGGTTAGAAGATAGATTGTAATGCATTGGTAGACATAATGGAAGGAAAAGAAATAGTATTGGGGAATGAAGTGGTTTAGTTAAGCACAAACAAAATTCCAAAAGGTTTGGTAGAT
The DNA here is from genome assembly GCA_018584345.1 of Thuja plicata. Classification (NCBI taxonomy): domain Eukaryota; kingdom Viridiplantae; phylum Streptophyta; class Pinopsida; order Cupressales; family Cupressaceae; genus Thuja; species Thuja plicata. The sequence goes on from MU224884.1 coordinate 4,390,950, forward strand.
TTGGAGGGAATTTTTTATAATAATGATAGTCATCTATATCAGAAGTGATTTGCTTAAATGGAGGATTTAGAGGAAGTCAATCTGGGATCTGAAATATCACGTAAGATAGTGTACTTAGGGAGAAAATTTGCAGCCCATATAAGAACAAATTAAATTAATATTTTGAGGAAATATAAGTATGTATTTGATTGGTCATATGAGGAATTAAAATCTTATAGAGGAACTATTTAAGCATGAAATTCCTTTAAGTCCTAATGCTAAACCATTCAGACAAAAGACAATAACCATTAACCCAACATTGGCCCCAAAGATGTAGTGGGAATTAATGAAGCTTAGAGATGCTGGGATTATTAATCCTATGATTAGACATTCATCTTGGGTATCTAATTTGGTGCTACTAAGAAATAAAAATGGGGATATAAGGCTATGTGTGGAATTTAGGAATTTGAATGTTGTTTCCTTAAAAGATAATTATTCATTGCCTAATATGGAGGCTATGCTACAAAGGTCACTGGTTGTGAACTGTTATCCATGTGATGGATGGTTTTTAAGGATATAACCAAGTAAAGATCAAGGAATCAAAAGAATATAAGACTTCTTTTACTACTCCATGGGGAACTTATGTGCATGTAAGAATGCCTGTTGGCTTGACAAATGTAGGTGCAACATTTCAGAGAGAAATGGATGTAGCTTTTAAGGAGCTGATCAAAATTATCATGGTAGTATATCAAGATAATTTTCCTTCTTATTCAAAAGGGTTTGAAGAACATTGTGTACATTTGGAAAATATTTTCTATAAAGATTTGGAATATGGTGTGTCTTTAAATCTAAAATAATGTCAGCTTGTTGTTACAAAAGAAAAATTACTTGGACATATAGTGTCCAAGGGAGGAATCAGAATTGATCCTAAAAGGATAGCTTCCATTGATAGGGTTTCTTTACCAAAGAGCCTCAAAATTGTGCAATCATTTTTGGGTAAGATAAATTTTGTCTAGAGATTTATTGCTAATTTTGTTGAGATTGTTAAACCAATTTTTAAAATGTTAAAGAAGGGTGCTAAAATTGAATGAGACAATGAAACATTGTAGGATTTTTCAAATATCAAAAAATCAATTCAGGAAGCACCAATATTAAATTTTCCAGATTATGGGAAACCTTTTCAATTACTTTCATTTTCTTCCTTTCATACAATAGTAGCAGTTTTGTTGGAAAAAGATGATGAGGGTTATGAACATCTAATTGCATTTTTCAATAATTCCTTGTTGGCTGTAGATCTCAATTATGAAATAATGAAAAAACAAGCATATGCATCGGTGAAAGCAATAAAATCTTTTAGACCTTATCTTGTGGGTTTGAAAGTTGTAGCTTATGTTCCAGATGCTGGTGTGAAGGATATATTATCTCAGTGAGAGGTTACTGGTCATAAATTTAGATTGATTAATCACATCTAAGAGTTTAATCTGGAAATTCAAATTACTAAATTTATAAGGGGCCTCTGGTAAGAAAAATTGATGACTGAAACAAATATTGAGGCAACTCAAGTGAATAATATCTAGATAAATGCAGTGACTAGTATTGAAAGAAGACCTTGGTATACTTATATTGTTTACTTTGAGAAGCACATGAAATGCCTAGATGGAAAGACTGATAAAAAAAAATAACCTTGAGGTTGCAAGCTCAAAGGTATGTCCTTATTCAAAATGATTTATTCTGGGAAAATAGGGATGGTGTTTTATTGTTTCTCCTAGATGAGACACAATCTAAAAAGGTGTTAATGGAGATGCACGATGACATTTTTGGTGGACATTATTCAACTAAAAATACTTCCCATAAGATAATTAGGGTAGGATATTATTGGCCTAATCTATTTGTAGATTCTCATAAGTTTGTAGCTAGATGTGATCCATGTCAAAGGTTTTTTGGTAAGATGAAATATAATAGAGAATTACCCCTTAATCTAGTTCAAGTTGACACCCCATTCTCTCAACGGGGAATTCATTTTATTGGTGAAATTACTGAAAAATCCACTAGCGATCATAGGTGGATATTGGTGGCTATAGAGTATTTCACCAAGTGGATTAAAACCATTCCTACCAAAAAGACTACAAGTAAAGTCATTATTAGCTTCCCAATGGAAAATATTTTAACAAGGTTTGGTGTGCCTAAAAATCTTGTAATGGACTGTGCCATGTATTTTAGGTCAGAGTAATTGAAGGATTTTTGTGAGGGTTATGGGATTATGCTTTTTTATTCTTCCTCATATCACCCACAAGGGAATTGATAGGCTGAATCCAGTAACAAAAGTTTAATGAAGATTATTAAAAGGATATTAGAATAAAAATAAAGATCTTGGGATTCAAAGTTAATATTGGCATTATGGGATAACATAGTAACAATGAAAAAGGCTATTGGTGTGTCTCCTTTTGAGTTGGTATATGGGTTATAGGAAAGATTACCTCCTAATAATATACTCCATGTATATAAATTTATTCAACAAGAAGATATTGATGTGTTTGAACCTATAGAAAATATAATAATGAAAATTTTGGAATTAGTTGAAAGGAGGAGTGAAGCTCAAAAGACAAACATAAGGTTACAACAAAAAAAAAAGTATTTGTTTGATAAGAGAGCTACTGAGAGGAAATTCCAAGTGAATGACATGGTTTTGATGAGGAATGCAAGAGCTCAAGAGAAGGAAAAACATGGAAAATTTGAATCTTTATGATTAGGCCCTTATGTTATATGTGATACACATGGAAGGGATTCATTTTTCATTTAGGGAATGAATGCTGAAATTAAAGAATTGCCAGTGCATGGATAATTCTTGAAAACATTTTTTTCATAAAAAAATTCATTATCCATGCACAGTATTTTATAAAAATTTTATATAGTTTGGGTGTGTTTTATTTTGTTTTTGTGTGTGCTTGTGTTGGGTCTTCTCCTCCAGAGTTTTTTGGCTTATTTCATTTAAATTACTTTCAATAATCCCCAGATAAAGCCATTGTTAGAGCCTCAAAATTTATTCAGCTTGATGCTTTTCCTCTATCGTTGGTCACCTAGTTGTTCGAATTCAAATGCTTCTGGTTTTCCTCTAGGGTTTTTCTCATGTTTTTTTTCATGAGGGTCTGTCTCTTTCAACAAGTGTTTTAGTCTATGTGGACCTAGTCATTTTTTCTATCTTTTTATGCTGTAAGTCATTATGCTAACTGTTATATTCCCATTGGTCTCCAAGTGATGATTGTCATATCTAGACCCTCATACTTTATGTTTCTCATGAATTCGTAGTGGTAAATTCCATCATTATATTTGGTGTTGTGAGGTAGCCGTGCGAACAATGATGATCATGGGTAAAAGCACAAAGTTGTGTCACGTTTCAGGACCACTTATCAGCATAGCTAAATTTGAGTATTTCTAAATAAAAATTATTTTTCTTCAAACATATGGTCTAGCTAGATTCATTCTAGCTAAGTTAGATAAGTGGTTAAAATTTTCCAATTGGAAATGTCTATTAAATGCATGCTTTATACCAATTATCAAAAAAATAAAATTATTTCAGAAAATCGATGTTTCAATAACCCCTACTCTTTTTAATTATATTTTTTAAAAATATAAAAATACCCTTTTGTAGAGCTCAGAGTCAAGATTATTTTCATATAAAGTTTATAGTATTTTGATTAGATCTAATATATTATAATTTCAAAATACAACAAGTAGGTATTTTAACATTCGAGAAGATGTTGCTTCAAATAAATAAAAAAATAGTAAATGATATCAAAAAAATTAAAAATTTATATTTAACACTAGAGGAGAGAGTCCTCTTCAAGAATATGTAATTTTTTTTTGGATGGTGTATATTTGATAGGGGAAACTTGGTGGGAGATGAAAACTGTCGATTTAAAATAAGTTCTACTTTGAGTAGTTATAATGGAGAAAATATACATTGAAAACCAATCTTTCTTCTTTTCTGCACTAGCTATACATTTTGAAATCAGAGGAAAAATAAATTATTTGCATATACTTGTTTTGTGGGAACTAGACCCCAGATTTTCAGTAGTTTTCAGCAATTGAAAAATGGACTTCAAAAATTTAAAAACTATGTCAATTCTTGTTAAAAAAATTTAAAAAATTATAGGCGCAAACTTCATCCATTTTTACACATTTCATCAGTTTACATAATCCTCAATTTCTAAATACAAATGCCACTTTTTATGTTGTTAAAGTTGAACAGTTTGCATGCTATGGTCCTTTTCCTTTATAAAAGTGTGACACATGTTTGTACTTTTACCCTCATTTTTTTTTATCTCTCGCAGCCTCACAATGGTTTTGAGTTATGGAAGTTTAGGGTTATGAGGTTACAGTAAGTGTTAAGGATGTTGTAGTTAGCACTGTAGTGATTAAGGAAAGGTTTCCTTGCATCCTCGACATGATTAGTAAAAATAATTTCTACGGTCATGAGCGCACGCAGAAGTGACATGTGACATCATGAAAGTGACTTAGTGGTTAAGATAATTACTGTTGCAACCCTACGACATTTTCAGCCTGTTAAAAGATTGGTCACTTGCATGCGAGGAGATGCCACATTTTTTTTCGTGAGTGACTTCATGTGTTAATGTGTGTATTGTTGCTTCCTTGCAATATTTAACCTTGATTTGATGTTCAGAGTTGTAGGGTTGTGACTAATGATGAGGGAACTTAACCAAGGTATGTGTCATTGCCTCATAGCATTAAGAGAAGTTAAAGGAAGGTGGTCGCGAGTGGGTGAGGGTGTGACATGTGTCATCTTAGAAAGTGAAGTGTCATTAAATGACATAAGGGAAAGGGGTCACATAAATAAGATTGTTCTAGTTGGAGTGTGAACATACAAGTATTTATGATGTGGAATTCATTTCTCTGGTATATAATGCAAAATTAAATCGATGGCCCAAATTAAAAGGAAAACAAGAAAAGACACGACTAGTTGTGAGTAATAGTTGAAGCATACAAATTAATGTTGAAGAGATGGATTTTGTAATTGCAATATTTTCCCGCATAGATGCATGAATTCAATCATTTTTTTCACCCAATTTCATTCAGAAAGGCAACATGTAGAGCTGGTATTTGTGTAGGAAGTTGTGAAGGAAGTATTTTGATCATTTTAGAGAAAGTTGTAAGTGGTCTAATTCTTCTCTGTTCTAGGAAAATCTTGTTTTCATTGCTTGTAATTCTATGTATTGTTTAATTCCCAAGTCAGGAAGTTTCTAGAAGTTATATTACTTCTACAAAAGCCCCACTTAAATTATGTTGGCAGGAATTTGTAAAATTATTACTAGGGTCAGTAAATAGTTAATCTACAGATGAATTTGAATGGAAGGATGTATGTAGTAAGTGTAGAAACCCTCAAATTCCCTCTTCTGGTTGGTCATTATTCAATTATTTCTTTAAAAATAGGGTTAAGGGGCCTCCTATGTCTAATCCTTGATAGTTGAATTTAGCTAGGTTTATTTTACTATACATCTTTATAGATGTCAAATTCCACAGGTAATTGGCCAAAGTATACTATCTTGTCACTAGAGTAATTAAGAAAGCAAACAAAAGAGACTTTGTTGCAATAAACAGAAGGAGTTTGGCAGAAGAATTTCAAATTTCAAGAGCCACAGACACTGATATAGATTTTGACAAAGAAAAAAAAAGTATCACATTCACAAGGAAGTGATGAAAAGGACTGTAATTCCCAAGTACATGCCTAGAGTACCTAATAGGAAAATCATTCCTATAATGAAGAATGTGAAAGAGTCATTTGATCTTAAAGGTTTTCATAATTATATGGGCTACACAGTATAAGGGTTGTGTAAGGTTTTAGGATTCGATTGTAAAAATATGGTTCTAGAAGACCTTTTGATGATCACCATGGAAATTAAAAACCCATAGGTCAACACTCATTATGATTTTGTGGGATATCTAGTTAAGGCTCTGCATGAGGGATTAGTGGAATTTCAAAAGAATCCCAAAGTAATAGAATTTAAGTTCTATTCAATTTTATGTCATCTTATTCTCTTTTACAATGCTAAATCTTTGAAGGAAAGACTTGTTTTAATAAAAGAGGATAATTTTTGTGAACCGCTGCTTGTGCAGTTATGGATAAGGGTTTGGGATACAAGTTATGCTTCTTCTTGTTTTATCTACTTCAAGAAGTGGATTGTTTCTCCAATTATGGATTAACATGGTGTGAAGAGGGAAAGATTGGATGTCATGATTACAATATTACTGAGGCCCTATCAGACTATTCCAAAGTGGATTGTCTCTCATAATTGGGGAGATTCATTCTTCTTTGACAAGTTTACAATATTAGGGGTCTATGGTTGTCCTTGACCACCTCATTTCCTCCCTATTTTTGTACCTCCTAGAATATATGTGATTGAATTCATGTGGCAATTGTTCTTAGTTGAGAAGGAATACTTGGACTAGAAGAAAAGAGGTATATTATTGGTTATGTTGCGGAATGTTTTAGATTTTTTAGTTGGAAATAAATCTCTTGAAGAGCTTAACAATTTCCTCAAACAATATAGAATGGCTACAACCCCTACAGGATTCTAAGATCCATAATTATTGGTCAAAATAGCCTTTTGAAAAATGATCAGTTGGGTGCAAATTCCTTCACATGAACCACTTGATGATGAAGACATAGTGACAAATGTTACCCTAGAATCTGAAATAAAGAATCATAGAGGTAGGTGGAATGATTTGATAATGTGTGAAGATAGATTGAGTGAGCTTGGTGATAACTTTACTAGATTTTATCCTAATTTTTCTCCTTTTGAAAGAGTAAAGAAAAAGTTTAAAGAGTCTTATTCTCTCATGAAAATATTACCAAAGGGGCATGTAGACCCTTTTCAACAAGTTCTTCCACAAGGTGAATCCTCTAGTGCAGAAAATGATTCTGATTTTGATGAGGTCTCTAGTGTTGGAGCCTCTTCTATTCAAGAACCATGACCAAAGAGGCCCAAGATTGATACATAAGTTGGTGAGAATTCTCACAAAGATGTGGTCGAGGTGATTTCTCATAGGATTGATAGATTTACCATGGAAGTGAAAGGAAGTTAAAAGGTAAAGAAAAGGAAAAATCAGAGGAAAGTAATGATTTTCCTTTGGCTAAAATGATTGATGATAGGGAAGTAATTGCTCAAAACTTTTTGAATGACGAGGCCTTCATTCATACTGATGAGTTTAAAATTTTCCTTGTTAAGTGGAAAGGAAGGAAACTAAAAAAAAAAGTAAACTCAAATGAGGAAGGTACTAGTTTTGACCAACAAGTACTAACTGCACTACAATAGTTTCACCTAGATTCTATGCAATTAATAGCTGAACAAGCCAGAGCATTGGTCATGAGTAGGGGTATGCTTTTACTGCCTTGTTGGGATTTGCAATCTACTTCCCTTATTGATTAAGTTAGAAAAAAAGATGACCCTATTTTCAAATTTGAGTATGAATATGGTGAGTTCTTAAGAGGATAAGAATTTTATCCTAAGTCAAAAACACTGACAATCTGGTCTTTGGATACCTCTACTCCTAAAGCCCACATGATCAACATAGGAGAAGAGAAAAGGGAAGATGAAATAATAAAAAATGTTCAAAATACTTCTATAGTGGAGGTTTCTGATTTTATTTCACATGTTTCATTTATAAAAAAAGAAAAAGATGAGGATATAGAGAAGAAAAATCATGAAATATATCTGGATATGATTGCGTTAGCTAAAAAGTATGAAGATGTTTTGATTGCAATTGTTGATTTGACAAAAGAGATAGAAATATATACTTCACATCCTCCTACTCTTCCTTTAGTTCCATAGGTTGATAACCAATCTATTTTAAGTGAAAAATTAATACCCGATGATGTGAAATTGAGATTAGAAGAGTATGTAGGTAGAATTGAGAGTCTGTAGGAAGCAGTGAAAAAGAAGGGTATCTCTTTTTTGAAAAATTAATACCTGATGATTTCTCTTTCTTTGATGAGTTCACAATATTTGGGGTCTATGGTTGTCTTGAGCCACCTCATTTCCTCTCTAGTTTTGTACCTCCCAGAATATATGTGATTGAATTCATGTGGAAATTGTTCTTAGTTGAGAAGGAATGCTTGGACCAGAAGATAAGAGGTATTCTTGGTTAGGTTGTGGAATATTTTAGATTTTTTAGTTGGAGAGAAAGCTCTTGAAGATCTTAACAATTTATCAAATAATACAAAATGGCTACGACCCCTGCAAGATTCTAATATCCAAAATTATTTGTCAAAAAAACCTTTTGACAAATGATCATTTGGGTGCAAATTCCTTCACATGAACCACTTGATGAAGAAGACATAGTGAGAAATTTTACCCTAGAATCTGAAATACGGGATCATAGAGGTAGGTGGAATGATTTAATAATGTGTGAAGATAGATTGAGTGAGCTTGAAAATAAATTTACTAGTTTTTATCTAGATTTGTCTCCTTATGAAAGAGTAGAGAGAATGTTTAAAGAGTATGATTCTCTCATGAATATATTACCAAAGGGGCATGTATACACTTTTCAACAAGTTCATTTGAAAGGTGAATCCTCTAGTGCAGAAAATGATTCTGATTTTGATGATGCCTCTAGTGTTGGAGCATCTTTTGTGCAAGAACCACCACCAAAGAAGGCTAGGATTGATAAATCAGTTGGTGAACATTCTTACAGAGATGTAGCCAAGGTGGGTTCTCATAGGATTAAAAATTATACCATGGAATTGAAAGGAAGTTAAAAGGTAAATAAATAGAAAAATAAGAGGAAAGTAATGATTTTCCTTTGGCTAAAATGATTGATGATAGGGAAGTAATAGATTAGAAATATTTGAATGATGATTCCTTCACTCATACTGATGAGTTCAAAATTTTCCTTGTTAATTGGAAAGGAAGGGAATTGAAAAATAAATTAAACTCAAATGAGGAAGGTACCAATTTTGACCAACAAGTACTAACTTCACTACAATAATTTGACTCAGATTCTATGCAATTAACAGTTGAAAAATCCATAGCATTGGTCATGAGTAGTGGTATGATTTTACTACCTAGTTGGTATTTGTAGTCTACTTCCCTTATTGATCAAGTAAGAAAGCAAGATGACCCTGTATTAAAATCCGAGTATAAATATGGTGAGTTCTTAAGATGATAATAATTTTATCCTAATTTGAAAACATTACCAATCTGGTCTTTGGCCCCCTCTACTCCTAAATCCCACATGATCAACATAGGAGAAGAGAAAAGGGGAGACGTAATAGTCAAAATTGTTCAAAATACCTTTGTAGTGGATGTTTTTGATTTTCTTTCGTATGTTTCATTTCTAAACAAATAAAAATATGAGGATATGGAGAAGAAAAATTATGAAATGTATCTAGATATGATTGCCTTAGCTAAAAAGCATGAAGATGTTTTGATTGCAAATGTTGATTAGAAAAAAGAGCTAGAAATATATAATTAACATCCTCCTCTTCCTTGAGTTCAATAAGTTGATAAACAACCTGTTTTAAGTGAAAAATTAATACCTGATGATGTGAAATTGAGGTTAGAAGAGTATATAGGTAGAATTGAGAGTCTGGAGGAAGCAAAGCAAAAGAAGGGTATCTCTATTTTGAAAAATTAATACATGATGATTTATTCTTCTTTGATGAGTTTACAATATTCAGGGTCTATGGTTGTCCTCGGCCACCTCATTTCCTCCCAATGTTTGTACCTCCCAGAATATATGTGATTGAATTCATGTGGAAATTTTCTTAGTTGAGAAGGAATACTTGGACTTGAAGAGAAGAGGTATATTCTTGGTGCAAATTCCTACAACCTCTATAATATTCTATGATCCAAAATTCTGCTCAAACAATTTACTCAAACAATACATAATGGATACAACCCCTACAAGATTCTAAGATCCAAAATTATTTTCCAAAATAGCCTTTTGAAAAATGACCAGTTGGGTACAATTTACTCAAACAATACAGAATGGCTATAACCCCTGCAAGATTCTATGATCCAAAATTATTTGTCAAAATAGCCTTTTGAAAAGTGATCAGTGGGTGCAAATTCCTTCACATGAACCACTTGATGATGAAGATATAAAATGAAATATTACCTAGAATATTAAATATGAGATCGTAGAGGTAGGTGGAATGATTTGATAATGTGTGAAGATAGATTGAGTGAGCTTGACGATAACTTTACTAATTTTTTATCCCAATTTTCCTCATTTTGAAAGAGTATAGTGAATGTTGAAAGAGTATGATTCTCTCATGAAAAGATTACCAAAGAGGCATGTAGACCCTATTCAACAAGTTCTTGCACAAGGTAAATCCTCTAGTGCATAAAATGATATTGATTCTAATGAGGTCTCTAGTGGTGGAGCCTCTTTTGTTCAAGAACGACCACAAAAGAGGGTTAGGATTGATACATCAGTTGGTGAGAATTATCACAAAGATGTGGCCAAAGTGGGTTTTGATAGGATTGACAAATATACCATGGAAGTGAAAGGAAGCTAAAAGGTAAAGAAAAGGAAAAATAAAGGAAAGTAATGATTTTCCTTTGGCTAAAATTATTGATGATAGGTAATTAATAGATCAGAACTTTTTGAATGATGAGGCCCTCATTCATACTAATGAGTTTAAAATTTTCCGTGTTAAGTGGAAAGGAAGGGAACTAAAAAACCAAGTAAAATAAAATGAGGAAGGTACTAGTTCTGTCCAACAAGTACTGGTGTAGTACAACAGTTTGACCTAGATTCTATGAAATTAACAGTTGAACAAGCCAGAGCATTGGTCATGAGTATTGGTTTTCTTTTACTGCCTGGTTTGGATTTATCATCTACTTCCCTTATTGATCAAGTTATAAAGAAAGATGAGCCCATTTTGAAATATGAGTATGAAGATGGTGGGTTCTTAAAAGGATAATAATTTTATCCTAAGTCAAAAACATTGGCAATCTCGTCTTTGGCTCCCTCTACTCCTAAACCCCACATGATCAACATAGGAGAAGAGAAAAGGGGAGATGCAATAGTCAAAACTGTTCAAAATACTTATGTAGTGGAGGTTTTTGATTTCCTTTTGCATGTTTTATTTCTAAACAAAGAAAAATATAAGGATATGGAGAATAAAAATCATGAAATGTACATGGATATGATTTCTTTAGCTAAAAAGTATGAGGATTTTTTGATTTCAAATGTTGATTTGAAATCAAATCTAGAAAGATGTACTTCACATCTTCTTTCTCTTCCTTCAGTTCAATAGGTTGATAACCAACCTGATTTAAGTGAAAAATTAATACCTAATGATGTGAAATTGAGATTAGAATAGAATTGAGAGACTGGAGGAAGCAATGCAAAAGAAGGGTATCTCTATTTTGAAAAATTAATACCTGATGATTTATTCTTCTTTGATGAGTTTACAATATTTAGGGTCTATGGTTGTCCTTGAACACCTCATTTCCTCCCTATTTTTTTACCTCATAGAATATATGTGATTGAATTCATGTGGCAATTGTTCTTAGTTGAGAAGGAATACTTGGACTAGAAGAGAAGAGGTAGATTCTTGGTTAGGTTGTCGAATGTTTTAGATTTTTTAGTTGGCAAGAAAGCTCTTTAAGAGCTTAAAAATTTCCTCAAACAATAAAAAATGGCTACAACCCCTCCAATATTCTAAGATCCATAATTATTTGTCAAAATAGCCTTTTGAAAAATGATCAGTTGGGTGAAAATTCCTTCACATGAACCACTTGATGATGAAGACACAGTGACAAATGTTACTGTTATACACCAAATTTGCACCCTACTAAAATCGAGAGTCTAGTGATTTGGTATAACATGGGAATCACTTCCAAGTTGTGGGATCTTTCTAAACTTGAAGTGAGACCTCTGGATTCTAGGTGGGTTCCTCTTGGATATCACTTATTTTGCTCTTGAAACTTGAAATAAAACTTGGGAGGAAAAGGGATAGAAGGAAACTGAAAGGGAATAAAGAGAGAACTTAATCTATGAGGTGATACACTGGAATGACACTAATAATAACATAAATGGCCAAGAAATAGCATTGAATATTTGAGTCAAAGCAAGCACAACTTTCTGAATAGGCTTGCAAAAATGTTTCATACAAAGGTCTGAGATGATAAATGCTCAAGGAAAGAAAAGATTTCACAAAAATAGCTTTCAAGAAGATAGACATAGACCATGACCTGAAAGAGAACATTTTCTCCAGCAGATAGGTACATAAATGAGACAAGATAACAAAGATCGAACAAAATTCATAAGATTATCTTTATCAATCATTCACAATAGTACACAAAAATGCATAAAGAAAGAGGACTAAAATAACTCAAAGATTTCTCCAACAACTAGGCACTGCATTGTTAGGAATAAGGTGTCTCAATCTTGGATAATTCCTATTCGTATTATTTATTTTGTAAAATGTATTTCCTGCAAATAATGTAATTAAGTGTGAGTGTACATGTCTAGTTGGCATGTTGATGTGTCACTCCACTTGATGTGTCAACATCTTGAATTGTGTGTAAGGAGATCATGGCTAAAATGGTTATGATGGATTCCTATGACATGTAAGAGCTATTTCTAGAAGATTCAATGACGGGTGAAGGCATGCAAGACATGTGGCAACTCATAAATTTGAGTATTGTACACTCTTCCTCAATCGTGGGGTTCCTATTTTCTCAAAGAATGGTAAAACCCTAATACGACTATCTTTGGAAGTTGCCCTAAAATGGAAAGCACATGATATAAGCATTTTTTAGGGTTGCAGACTTGGATAGAAAAAGAGTGTATTTTTTGTATGATCTGGTGCTACTGGATTTGTCTTTGAGTGTCGATTGTCTCCTGAAAGAACTTGCATTGCAAGTGTGTTGTAACCGTTGTGTTGAAGATAATACATTATGCAGGTTTTGGAGTGCTAGGGTTTTTTACCGAAAGGTTTTCCCCA
>MU224884.1:4408250-4501989 GCA_018584345.1 Thuja plicata
ACATAGAAAGATTAACTAAGAATAATACCATGAAGGAGAAATAAATAAAATGAGTAAAAAAATCACACAACCAAATGAATGCAAGTGACCACAAGGCACCAATTACAACAATGCCCAACCGAGTGTGTTGGATCTGGGTTTTTCACCTAAAGGTTGACTGACAAAGAAGGAACCCTAATATTCCAAAATTGGAATAATGAAAAAGGAAGACTAATGCAAGGGCCTTAATACTATCTCCATAACAAAAACCATCAAGGATTTGAGGGCACGCTCAGACCTGTGAGGCCAGGTGAAGTCGATGCCTGGTACCTACAAGCCTGCATCATAGAGAAGAAATCCATGTGCATAGATATACATATAAGAAGACATTGCAGATAGATGACTTGGATCGATACATCGTGTGGACCTCATCTATGTGAGTAACTATGAATTCATCCTGAATCATGCAAAAACATCATGTATATATACACACACACCAAGCATGTAGAATCATTTTAGCGAAGGTTAAAATCTTGAGCATTGGGTTAGTATCTAATCAATACTAATTATAAATCAACATAATCATGAGACATATCCCAAATCATCAAGTGACATACAAGATTCATCAAAAGTAACCTTAACAGAAGAAAATATAAATAATTGCTTATATATATCCATATACAAAATCCTAACTATATTCATAAAGGTCTTGAAGCTCCTCAATACATACACAGAGATAAATACATACAAAAATTATACCTTTAGACAGTATGTCTGATAAATACATACAAAACTTATATTAGGGTTAGAGGGGTATTACACAATCCATCAAATTAGATAAAAAAATTTAGGGTTACAAAAGATATTCTTGAAAAAAAAATTAGAAACCCTAAAATGGTCAAGTCTATTCATTAATGCCCCTTGGAAAATATCCCGGATGATCAGATATGTCTTAGAGATATCTCCAATCACCATAACTTTAACTAGAAAATTTGCCTGACCCATCTACCCTATCTGCAACTTGAAAAGTCATGCCACCAACATGAAAACCCTGAGATAAGATTTTTATATTGAAAAAATCTGATTGTAATGGTCATAGGTGGCACAGAAAAAATGATCAACAATCCAAAACAAGATTCTATCTCCTTTTGGAACACAACTGTCGATCCTATCTAAGTTATGTGGGAGCTCAAGATCTTAGACTGCTACATGGTCAGAAGGAAAAATGCCTTTATCATTAACAACCTTCATCTTTGTGCTTGATGCATAATGCCTGGTATCCAATCTAGTTTAAACAGATTTACCTTTACCTTCCTTAGACTGGCCACCTTTCCACGTTTCAAATGGTCACGATGCCTTGATGGAACCTTAGTGTTTGATCTCTGCATGGAAGCAAAGCGATGATCATTCGATCAAACTTACATCTAAATCTTGTCTTTAACCTAATCCTTAACATAGGGTACATAATTCCTTTATATCTCCAAGTCTCTAGATACTCAGCTTAACCTTGGTCTGATCATGAGATTCAGAGATACAAGCTATCTTTGAATCTCCAAATACTTGTCTTGACCCTTAGTTTATTTGGAGATTGAGGGACATCCAAACATCTTTTCTTTGATCAATGATCCTTGCTGAATCTCATAAGACTTGGCTTGACTGAGCTATTGTCTCAAGATTCAGAGATAAAGATTATCTCTGAATCGCCAAGTGAAAATATTAGCTCTAATTTATTTTGGAGATCCAATGACAAAGGCTATCTTTGAATCTCCCAATGTTTTTCTTGACTCTTAGTTTCATTACGAGATCTAGTGATAGCCACACATCCAAATCTTGATCGACAGTTAGCACTAAATCTCAAGATATTTTTCCAACCCCAAGTCTATTCTGAGATTCAGAGATAAAGCTATCTCATAATCTCCAAATAAAAGACTTAACCAGACTCGGCATGACTCAGGTTCCATTCTGAGATTCAGAGATAAAGAAATCTCAGAGTCGCCAAGTGAAAGTCTTAATTGCAACTCCATTCTAAGACTCAAAGACAACCCTCTGATCTGATCTAAATCAATGGTCTGCGCTTGATCTCCATATTTTTTGATCACTAAATGCTATCCACTTAACTACGAACATTATGAGATCAAGAGACAAGTTAAAAAGGCACATGGACAATAAGACCTTAAGTAGAATGAAACGGTAACTTGAAATTATAATGAGCCACAAAAACAAGGAAAATACCTATATACAACAACAACTGACTGTGCAAAAGAACTTAGATGAAAATAGGAAAACTCCTAACCTATTCTAAACTACCAGAACATAAACTAGTCTTGAATGAAACCATTTACTGGATAGTTAAAATAACACCTCTTTCTAAGAAAAAATTGATGCATTCCATGATTATGCATCACAAAAAGGATATAAAAAAAATGCATATATGCAGTAAACCATTGCAATGTTTCATTAAAAATACAAACAAAATCACTTACAACTTCATTTTGGTCATGTCTATTGTTGTCCTGGACTAGACAAGTGAGATGGAAGTGATTATTTTCAATTGAAACTTCAACTTTGTATACTTCTCCAATTGCATCCTCATTCTTAGATACAAGCATGCGATCTAGTATTTAAATGGCCTTCATACTAGCTAAAAATGTTATTGGACAACCCTGTGAATGAATGAAACTTGGTTTCCCAATGGTGGCTATTTCTCTTTGTTTTTGTTTATCATGGTCGTCCTACTTTATGAAAGAGTCTGGCCAGGGAAGAAAAGAGTTTGAACACCCTAAAAAAACAACATTACCTCTATCTTGCATAATTATTTTCCACATTTATTCCTCCTCCATGGTCAAAGGACCATCTTCATTCATTAAACAAGCTAAGAGCTCATCAAAATTATAAATCCTCTGACGGTTCCTAGAATTTGATTCCAACCTTTGTTCATACATAGAATCCTTAGGAAGAAATCCTTCCAAGACAAGGCTCCCTTAAAAAGGCACACAACTCTGAACCTTTTCCTTAGGGAACAAAGATTCCTTACCCAACCTATCACAAAAACCCTTTGTGATGTTGAAAAAATATTTTTCTTCAAGGATTTTGTCAACTTCCACATATTGTAAAGTTTCCTCTTTAGTTGCAAGTTCATGAACCAGATTACCATCATAATGATTTATGCCCTCTAGCTGTTGTAAATTTTTTTATGATTTGGTGATGATCGTATCTTCTTCATCTTGCTAAAAAAAACCTAGAAATCTCATCAAACAGAAACATAGCATCTTCCTCTTTATAAATTCCTTGCTGATTGTGACCTTTAAGTTCTAATTGATATTAAACCATAGGGAATGACATGTCTTCCTCACTTTCAAAAAAAAGTGAAGCTCACTAAACAAATCAACCAAGAGTTTGGGTTGAGCATCATTTTCCTTTTTCATCACATGAAAGCTCATCCACCACAAGTCCCTTCTCTGATGTTTCACTGGTTTCCTTGAAAAGATTTAGCATTGTGAGACCATATTCTTGGAGCATGTAGTTCCCCTCAATGGACTGTTGTGGGATTTCCTTCTTAGACATTACCTTGTTCAAGATCTCAGGTTTTCCTTGGATGGTTAAGGAATCCCACATGATCATTGTAATATTCATTTTCTTCATATTTTCCACAATATTTAATGGCACTATTGTATGTATCTTCTAGTATGTTTTCTTTATTGTGGGCTTTACATCTTTGGGAGATTTCCCCCCTTGTTTGGTCTAATGAGAGGTCTTTTCAGTATGTCAATAGTTTGTGTATGTGATGATTCTGAAGATGTGGCAGTCATTCCCCTCTCTTCTGCTTGCTCTATGTCTGGAGCTCTTCTTTTGAATCTAGTATTAGCTGTAATTGAAGGTTCACCATTCACACCACTAAAATATTCTCCTTTCCAATTAAACAATGCAGTCTCATTAGGTTGTGTATCTTGTTGTGTGCTTGATGAATTTTGCATCATGATGTCTTGGTTCATCAATCCATTTGAACATGTAGCCTGATTATGCAGTTGATTGCAGGGAGAACACCATTCATTTTCTACTATTAGGTTATTTTGTGTTGGAACCACATCTCTAACTGGATTTGCAGAATTAATAGGTAATGGATTGTAAGCCTAAAATGGCCTTTGATTTTGATTTTTCCTCTAACCTTGGTAATTTCCATGGTATGGTGGTTTGTTTTATTGATAAGAATGTGCCTGCCCTTGATACTGTTGATTAAAACCTTGATTTTCTTATTGAAAAAGTGGCTTAACCTCTTGATTTTGTCTTTTGATATTGATCAACTCACTACTAGGGGTTTGCAATAAAATCTTCATTTCTTCCTGACCAGTTCTCATATCTTGCATTTCTTGGTAAGGGCCTTTTAATTCCTAATTTCTTGAACTAGCCTAAGGTGCTCTTATAGTAGGTATATGAGTGAATGGAGGAATGTGTAAAGGCATATTAGGCTGAATATGAGGGAAGATAGGTATGGGTGGCCTTAGGGCTATCATACCAGCTTTAATCACACAATTCTCTTCTTTAACAACTATATCAAAAGAATGTGGTAGTGAGGTACCTCCCATAAACTGGATCATGATAGACATATTACTATTTAAACTTTTCAAAAAATATAGAAAAGCACAATCTGCTGAAGGCCTTATAGAAATTGGAATCTTTCATCTGTTCTTGAGGGGATCTTTTGATAGTAGTGAGTTTCTCTACTAGGGACAAATGATATGATTTATCTTCAAAATATTTTTTGAGGGGGTCTCCAAGTCTGTCCCATGAATCAATGGAGCCAACTTCCGGGGTTCTAAACCACTCCAAGGCTTTACCTTTGAAGGAGGCTGTGAACAACTTGGTAGCCACATCTTCCTTAGTGACATGGTGTACACTAAAAATGGTCGCCACATTTATGATGTGGTAACAAGATGTTGTTTGGGTTCACCTGTGAAATCAGGCAATATTTTTAATGCTACTAGAGGTACATCATGGTGTTGGGAAAAATTTAATGGGCTAAGCTGATTAAAGGGTATAAATCCAAATTGCCTTGCCATTGTAGGGACTGATATTTGTAGAATACCAACTGCATGGGTTGCACTTGAACTTGTATTGGTAGATGGAGAAGTACCTTGAAATGTTGAACTTGTATCTTTTGTAGAAAAGAAAGATGGAGGATTAGACTTAGCAATAGGTGAAGCTAAAACTGCTAACAACTCCTTTCTTAAAGATCTGCCTCTCCTTTTTGTATGAAATAACAAGGGCCATTCTTACAAAATAGGTGTGTAGACTACATCCTCTTATTAGGGGGTGCCCTTTGGGATACTCTCCCTTTTATTTTTATTGGAGACAACTGCAAAAATTCAGAAGGTTTTGAGCCTCTTGTTTCTATATTCCTCGTAAACCTTAGTAGGACTGGATCTTCCTTGTTCTAAAAACCAGTGGAGTTTCTAGATATGCTTAAAAGACCACTTTTAGGTCAGTACTATGCAATCAGTGTCATGCCCAAAAAGTGCATGATAAAATGTAACAAATTTTTTTTGAAAAGGGATTCACAAAGGGGGGTTTGGTGGTCATAGCCGGTGTTAGGGTTTGAGGGGAAATCATGACTAGAGTCAACATCCCTCATACCCTAGGATATGAAAGTCAAGATACAAATCAACTTTCTATTTTTTCTTGGGATAAATAATAGTTGTTACTAAACTTTCTCCTAACATGATGGATTTAATACTAAGTCTAGATTTAGACCTAAGTTAATCTAGTTTTTATCATAACATTATGTTTACATTGATCAATACACTAGCCATATGTATTAACCATGTAAAAATAATATTAACCCATTAATATTAACTCAAACATAACCTACCTAGGACTTTAACTAAATCAATATGCTTAAAAGTCCACGAAGGTGCTAAGTTGATAAACTTAAATTAACCAATTAATTAACATGTTTTAATACGTGAAATAAACCCCATCTTAAATATCATTATCTAATTAAACTAAATATTTTAAACATTTCCCCTAATAACACAAATATAAATATTAAACTTAATACATAACTTTATATAGTTAATCAATTATTTATCATTACTTTTCCTAAAGGATCTAAAGAAAATTTAAGACTTATATTATTATTTTCCTTAGATTTTATTTAAAATTAATTAGTTTTCAATTTAAATAATCAAATTAATCTATATGTATATTCACTAACGGGATAACATTTTAACATAAATACAATTATGTGACAAAACTACAATAACATTAATGCATAAGGTTCAAGGTAAATAAACTAAAGATTTTTTTATACTTTCCATTCATTAATAACTTAAAACTTAAAACGTAATTTAAATTAAATGGCAAATCGAACCATAACATTTAAAATACATTAATCTCTTTAACTAAAAGAAATTAATAAACTATAAATAAAATAACACTAATTAGGTATTATTTTATATATATATATATAAGATTCAAGGTCTAAAAGGCTTTAATCACTCATTAGAATATAACTATAACCGCTATGATAACCATACTAAATTAACTCTCCTTTTAATTCTCTCCACTATTTTAAGGAGTGGCTAAAATAATAATATTATATCTAATAGTGCCTAAGATAAAAAAAAGAATTACAATAAGGTTATTATTCAAGAAATAGCAAGTAACATTTAAAGTCTCATCCACTTAATCTACTCTTATTGAAATTAGGGTTAGGGCTCCAAATAAGAGTAGCTAAGAGATGAAAACTTCATTCTTTTCCTTTCTCTCTTTCTTGGCTGACCTAACCCTAGTGGTTTGTTATTCATTTGTTTTTGAATGTAGCTATTGTAGGTCTGGTTCATGTGTCTCCAACCATGGAGGAAGAAAAGAGAGTTGCATATATACACAAGTATATATGTATATACACTTTGTGTATATTACATATACACTGGTATATATATGCAATCATGGTGGAGGCTTGCAGTTCTCAAGGGAGATTTGCACGGTGGAGAGGCCGTAACTCAACTCCGGCAGCGCACGCAAGTCTGGAAGCAGGGGTTTACGGTGGGGGGTAGGGTGGAGCTCAGCTCTCCCACCCTCCCATACATGCAATGTGGTATACCTGATGAGACCATTTTACTGTCTCTATTATATTAATCCTTATACTCTATTTTTAAGTATTATCAAAATAATTGTGAACTTTTAGTCAGTTGAACTTATGTCAAGTACAGATAGAACCATTAAATCATGGGTGGAATAGATATGTCATATTATGCCAATATTATATATATGTTGCAGTATTTCATATAATAATCAGAATGTGTGTTCTAACACCTGGATTAATTTGAATAAGCTACTTGTATGAATGTCTTTTGCATAATAACTAATCCTGCCAGGAAGTAGGAGTCACTGGGAGTGGTCGACAGCATTGAAGGAGGATGTTAAAGACCAGCTTCGAATGGATAAGCCATCATGGCATCAAAAGACATGAATACTACAAATCAAGAGCCACTATTTTAGATATGCATGAATGTAGCTCTAATATATTCCCTCCGTATTCCCAGCATGTTGACTTGGTCACCCAGACTTCATTGCATATGTTGTGGGCTGTTGCGTTTCCTATTTTTTTTCTCTTTGGCGCGGTTTTAGTTAGATAGTTCCTTTTTCTATTTCAGAATAAGAAAGTCAATCCTCTATTTATAGGGATGAGATTGATATTTTGTAAGTTTGAAGATTTTTGGAAATACAATGTTCTGATTGTATCTTGCACAATAAGTTCATTTACAGTTTCATGTATCATTCTCATGTAATCAGTTTTGAAAGATAATGAAGTAACTTTTGGTTCATATTCTGTGTTCATAGATTAGTAGAAGCCAACCAAGGGGGCCCACTTGGTAGGTGGATTAGAGTAGAAGTAGAATATATTTACTTTCTGCATTTCCAGCATTCTAGATATAAGATTACAGTTTCTTCCTACAGCATTGTTCTTTGTGAATGTTCCTGCAGCACCTGCAAGGAGAGTTATAGTGAATGATCTATATTGAAAGAATAAGTTTAAGTAGAGTTTTCAAGTTGTAGCATTCATTTTAGTAAGGAGTAAGTGTGTTTCCTTTCCTATATCCCTAGTATAGATTCCTTTCATGTACTGTACTTTCCTGCAGCATAGGTAGAGTGGCTCTTTAAGGAACTTAGTGCACATACTGTGCTGTACCATTTCAAGTATACATCCCTGGGTTGAAAAACTAAATGCACCTCATGGTGGGAAAAGTGACCCTTAGATTGAATAAAATATTCCTAAGAGAGGCTTTGGGCATGATTACTAAGCACCTATTGTGAGGCGGGTCATTTTTGGTGCCGTTGCTGGGGATGGTGTCAAGCTAAGAAACTATCTGAGTCATTTTTCATTCTTTTAGCTAGTTTAGTGGTTTGTGGTCCTAAATTTTCTTCACCAGTGTGAAGAATTCATTTGCATGCATCAAAGGGGAAGAAGAAGAGATGAATTTGGTAGATTTCTTCCAGGAGAAACTGCAAATTTGAATCAGCAAGATAAAGAAGTTGAGTTGCCTTTTGTTGACGCAAGTCCCGAGTTTCCTGCAGCATCTTTCACTGGAGAAGAACCTTTTGATATAAGTGGTCTTTGAATTTTTGCTAAATACTTGGCCAGATTTCTTGATAATTATGACCCAAGCACACCCGCTATTAACAATCATGTCGCTAATATTCCTTTCCAACATCAACACCAACTCCCAATACCTCCAGTAATGGCACAACTTATTTTCCCGTTTCCTCTACCAAGCCTTATAAACAATGCCAATCTCAAAAATATACCCTCTGTTGCACTTCTAAATTTTTATGGGCTGATAATTGAAGATCCTAACACCTTTTTGTTCAAGTTTGACATCCTCTATTGTAGCTTTGACTATAACACTGATGCCCATAAACTCAAGCTGTTTCTAGCAACACTAAAGGAGTCAGCCTTACAATGGCTCATGGGCCTAGGAGCAAATGCAACATGCACATGGAATGAGATGCATATTCTATTTTTGTAGAAATACAATGAATATTGCAAGGGGAGTGATCCAAGGGGAGATGACATTTTTAGAATATCGCAGAAGGAGGATGAAACTTTGGAGGACTATGTTTCAAGTTTTTTATACACCATGTAGAAGAATCCCCAACATGTTCTGGCAGAGGATTCACAGAAACTATTCTTCTTGAGAGGATTGAACGATAGCTATTTAGAAGAATTGGACCTCATGGATGATGGGGACATATCCCAATCTTCTTGGGATGACCTCAAGAAAATCTATCTCAACTACTCCAGATCAAATGGGAAGAAAAGAAGAGGATATCGATCTACAATCATTAAAGGGAGAAGTTCAAGCGTTTCTAAGTTGGAGATATCTAATTTGCTAGCATATTTTAAGTAAGACATCATTAACGATGTTTCTACACATCTCAACACCATGACTGCTAAGAGGAAACATGTAGATGCCGAATTGCAGTTAGTTGAGTACTGTCCACATTGCCATAAATAAAAGAAAGACTGCGGATGCAAGTTGGTGGCGAACCTGGAAAATCAACATTTGCCTATCAAGTACATGAAGATAGAAGGAGACGACGAGAAAGTCTTCTTCATTTCTAAATGTCGACCATGGGCTTCAAGACAAGGTATGCCTCAGGACCCATTACAATTTTAAAATCCTTACAATAGTCAATGGAAAAACCAAAGTTATCAGAATACTCCTCAGTACTCTCAGCCAGCCTGGAATAACTAGTGGGCTAACCAACAAAATAACCAGTGGCCTAACCAAAAAAATAAATAATGGCCAAACCAGCAAAACCAATGGCAACCGGCGCAAGGAAATTGGTAGAAAAATAACCAATGGAGGGGGCCTACATAGTGGCCTAACCAAAATCCTTTTTTTCCACGACTACCACCACAAGTACCACCTCCTGCAATAATACCACCTCCTGCAGCCACTAGCTCCAATCCAAAGCAAACCCAATTGCCTGCTCAACCGCAACCAAATCCAAATAGCAACCAACAGCAACATCCAATGTATACCACTGATACAGAGTAGTATCCTACCTACGCTCTAGAGATATCTGATATCCATTTGAGGTCAGGTAATACTCTGCCTACACCCGAACATCCTATTATCATAGAAGTTGCAGACACTCCTGCAGCATCAACACCTCTTCCCGAAGCTACATTACAAAATACCACTTAATCAACTCAAAAATTAGCAAAACTGATGTTGAAACCTCATTTGATCCTCCTTTTCCACAAAGGCTCACAATAGAAAAGCCTATATCCCAAGATTAAATGCCTTTTGACATTCTTGAGCAGCTGAAGAATATGCACATCCAAATACCTCTGTTTCAAGCTATCAAAGATGTTCCTATCTATAGAAAAGCTATTAAGGACGCATGCCTTAAAAAGCCTGGAAAGAAAAAGAAGGACCCTCAAACAGTTCATGTAATAGGGAAAATTGCTAATATCATGTTGGGCAAGGTAGTTATACCTAAGTATTCAGACCCTGGAAGTCCAGTAGAAGATTTGATAATTAATGGACAATCTGTTAAAAATGCTTTAGTTGATTTGGGAGCAGCCATAAATGTAATGACTAAAGATACAATGCACAGACTAAGTATAGAGGGTTTGAGAACAACACCAACAATATTACAACTTACTGATAGTTTAACAATCACTCCAGATGGTCTTATAGAAGATGTGGTAGTCACCTTAGACTCATGGGAATACCTTGCAGATTTTCTCATCTTATCACCAAAAGTAAACTTTGCTGGCTATCTAGTCATCTTAGGGAGACCTTGTTTAGCCACCACTGATGTAAAAATTAATTGCAGATCATGAAGTATGACAATTTCAAATAGTCAGACACTAAAGAAGCTAGCACTCTATCCTCCTACCCAGCCTCATCCAAAATTGAGAGATCCTAGGTGGTTAGAACTAGGGGATGAAGGAGAAGAGGTCAACTCTGTTTCTCAACTTATGATGATGCATAGATAGCCTTTTCTTAAAATGCAAGAGGAAGATGATGTAATACAAAGTATTCTTACCAATGAGTGTATAGTAGAAAAATATATTTTTGAAAGTGCTATTCTGCAGCTATGTACCTATGAAGACTGTGTCTTTCTAGCAAGCCTTGAGATAATTGGCCAATTATTACCATGTGAAGTAGCTACAAGCCTAGTACCTGAGATGTCAATGGTAGAGCTAAAAACTATAGTAGAAATTTCCCCAGGTCACAATCTCCATGTGAACAACAAGTTCCCACCCCCACAATTCGCATTGTTAACAAAACTCTTACATAAGCATGAGAAAGCATTTTCTTGGGATTATGGAGACATGTTAGGTTTGAACCCCAAACTCTGCACCCATAGGATCTACATTAATGATGGTATCTTACCACTACACCAACCTCAAAGAAAGATAAATCTAGCATTGAGAGAGATAGTCAAAAGTGAATTACAAAAATTACTAGATGTTGGTTTCATTTATCTAATCTCTGATAGCAACTGGGTATCCCCTTTGGTCATTGTACCTAAGAAAGGGGGGAAATGGGGAATATGTGTGGATTACAGAGAGTTGAATAATGCCACAAAGAAGGATCACTTTCCTTTACCCTTTATTGATCAAGTCCTGGACACTTTGGCCGGTAAGAAATATTTCTCCTTTCTAGATGGATACAGTGGTTAGAACCAGATCAACATTTCTCCAAAAGATCAAGAGAAGACTACATTCACATGCCCCCAGGGCACATATGCCTACTCTATATTACCATTTGGCTTATGCAATGCACCAGCTACTTTCTAGAGAGCTATAATGAGCATCTTTGCTGACATATCACATGATTATATGGAGATATATAAGGACAACTTTACTATATTTGGTGTCACCTTTGAGGAAGCCCTGAAGAATATGGAAAGAGTAATAATCAGATGTCAGGAACATAACTTGTCTCTCAATAGTGAGAAATGCTTCATGATGATGCAAGAAGGCGTAGTGCTCAGACATTTTATCTCCAAAGCTGGGATCTAGGTAGATCCTGCAAAAATAGAGGTAATTCTCACATTACCTATTCCTACAAAGAAGAAAGATGTTAGGTCTTTCCTAGGACATGCTGGCTACTATAGGAGGTTTATCCAAAATTTTAGACAAATAGATAGTCCTCTGTATACTTTTCTTACCAAAGAGGCCGAATTCAATTGGACAAAGGAATGTAATGAATCCTTGCTGCATCTTAAGAAACTGTTGACCACTACACCCATACTTAGGGGTCTTGATTGGACTTTGCCATTTCACATTCATACAGATGCTTCAGACTATGTAATAGGTGCTATCCTAGGTCAAAAGTCTAGTAACCTAGAGAATGTAATTTACTACATTAGTAAAAGCCTCCATGGAATAGAATTAAACTATACAATGATCGAGAAAGAATTACTAGCAGTAGTTTATTCTCTGAACAAATTCTGTCATTACATAACTGGCTATCCTATTTTTGTTCATACTGACCATGCATCAATAAAATATCTCATGAACAAACCTGCTATCATAGGTAGGTTAGCAAGATGGCTTCTTCTTTTGCAGGAATTTGATATTACTGTAGTTGACAAGCCTGACAAGGAAAATGTAGTAGTTGATTATCTATCAAGAATCCACCATACTAAAGAAGATACTACACTGATAGATTATGCATTTCTAGATGAGCATTTGTTTCATATTTCTGTCCAAAGCTTGCGGTATGCTGAGATATCTAATTACCTTGCAACAAACAAAATGCCAACACACTTTTCTTACAAGGATAGGACACTACTTGTCGAGAAAAGCTTTAATTTCTCTTAGATTGATAACATGCTATTTTACACTAGACCTGATCAAGTAATTCATAGATGTGTGCAAGAAGATGAGACAGATGACATTCTCCATGCCTGTCATAATGAATCGTGTGGGGGACACTTTGCAGAAAAAAGAATAGCCCAAAATATTTTAACAACCGGATATTATTGGCCTACACTTTACAAGGATGCAACTATTTATACAAGGAAATGTGACAAATGTCAGAGAATGGGATGACCAACTAGATCTGATGAAATGCCATTAAATCCATAGGTGGTGGTAACTCCATTTGACAAATGAGGCATGGATTTCATTGGTCCAATAGATCCTCCATCCAATGGGAAGTCTTACATCCTGGTGTGCACTGATTATTTGACCAAATGGGTTGAAGTAAAAGCTATGAAACATGCCTGAGACCATAAGGTTGCAGTATTTTTGTATGATGAGATTTTCACCAGATATGAAGTATCGAGAGAACTTGTAACTGACCAAGGTGCCCAATTCACTTCCAATCTAATAAAATATCTCATGAAAGAATATAATATCAGACATAGGAAGTCAAGCCCTTATCACCCTCAAGGCAATGGATAGGCTGAAGTTACAAATCGGGAAATTTTAGCCATCTTTACAAAGATAGTTCATTTGCATTGCTGGGAATGGAGCAGCAGACTAACAGAAGCCGTCTAGGTGTATAGAACAATATGGAAAGCCACCACAGGTTTCACTCCATTTGAGTTGTTATATGGAAAAGCAACAATGCTACCCATTGAATTTGAACACAAAACACTGCGGACAACACTGGAGTTAAATATAGATCTTCCTATAGCACAGAAGGAGTGATTACTGCATCTCAATTCCTTGGATGAAATGTACAAATCTGCACTAGAGAGAACTATAATAGTCCAAAAACAAAGGAAGAAATGGTATGACTCACATATTAAGAACAAACAGTTTCAAGTTGGCGATTGGGCATTGCTATACAATTCAAGATTCAAAGAAATACTAGGAAAATTGTAGACAAGATGGCTGGGGCCATATGAAATAAGCCATGTCTTCACCAATGGAGCCATCCAGTTGACCAAAATTGACCTAGTACAATTCAAACTATTAGTCAATAGACATCGACTAAAGTTGTATCACCAACCTCAAACAAAAGAAGACTTCTTGCAGCAATTCCAACAACAAATTTCAAACGAGCAACAAGTAACACTTCCTGCTACCGAGGGTGCAAACCTTCTTCCTGCAGCTCTTCAGTAAAATTCCATCGAGCATGTCCATAATAAAAAACTTCATATTTACATGAAGTACATTCCTCCATTCACTTTCTACTTCTTCTTTCCAACTCATCTAATTTCTTTAATCTACCACCCACCCACCCTCCATGTCATCAAAATTATCCTTTCTTTGCTTTCAATAAGAACCAAAGTATGCTGACGCACACCACCACTACTTTCATTCCACTCACACCACCTTTTGATGACATGCACAAAGATCGAATGACAGGTACAATCTTTTCAATTTTTTTTTTCCATTTTTAGCGCATAGATTTCAATGATTATATCTAACACTGCAATAAATATATCATTACGACATTAAGCCAATTCCCTTCCTCATGCCAAGTCTGCCAAGTGTGGACACTTGTCAATATTACATAGCATGAGGGAAGTGTATTAATTCCAAATTGTAATTTCTATTTACACCTAAAAGATTTTATGTCACATCAAATCTTTACTTAGCCTTGTCTCATTAATGTTCTAGTGCTATATCACACAACTGTCATACCTTTATTCCGGAATCCTCCATGATTGTCAGACTTGATGTGAATTATAATAAAGTTAAGTGGAAACCCATAGTAAAGACTATAATTTATCTTGTTAAAATACATCACTATTTTTCATACTAAGTATAACAGAGGAATTCAGAAGGAAGCCCATAGTTTTTCAAAAATGAGTAGTCTGATATTCAAGGAACAGGGCATTTATCTTCTATGAGGGCAGACAAATTGAAAATTGGCAAGCATAGATGGGAGGCCAGTTACAGAGACACAAGCTAGTAGTACATGGTGTGCTACTTTTAGATGTTGAAGCGGTAAGAATATTTAATGCATGTGGTTGGCTAGGATACTTCTTAAGGTTAACATAATTTGATGAGGGCTCAGCAGCTAAATTTGCATGTACATTTGAAGAAGGGAAAGAAACTATGTGGGGATTGACAGTGGTCACAATAGAGGAGTGGATAGAAGAAGTTACTAGATTACCAATGGTTGGGGAACATTACCCCAATGTGCATGATGCCAGATCAGCTAGGGCCCAGTTTACCCTACCAGGCAACCCTCCATTGGAGATTACCAAAAAAGGGTGCAAAAGAATGTCTATCCTTCCACCGTATAATGAGTTGGCTATGCATATCATTAGGTATTTTAGATGTGAAGGGATATTTTCCAATTTTCACGCACATAATTTCAAATTTATGATTTATGTAAGGCATAATCTACCAGTAAATGTCCCAAATTTCTTGTACAATATGCTATGCATTAGTGGTGAGGAGACCCAAAAAGGAAGTGCAAATTTTGTCACCCACCATGCCCTAGTTAAATTATTAATAGAAAGATCTCTTAGGGATCCCTCTCCCATGCCATGGTTGGAGTTTGTCAAGCATAAAACCCTACAACCACAGGTTAACCCTAATGTACAAATTGGTCATGATAATGCAATACCAACTGACCCAGCTGTTGAACAAGATACCTAAGGGGCAGAAACTGTGAATCTTCAAGAAAATGTGCCCTTACCTACTCATGAGAGAAATGTACCTACTTCTTCTCGAACCAAGGGAAAATGAAAATTAGAGGAAGAACCTTCAGTTCCTACAGCCAAACCACAAATCCCTACTTCTTTGAAGGGGAAGAAAAGAAAGTTGGTTCCTACAGCAGCTATTCCTATAGCACCTACTCCTGCAGTAGAGAAATTGAAGAAGGCTACAAAGAAAAAGGCTGTAGAAATTGCAGAAACCACTGTGCAAAGGAATCCTAGAATGAGAGGATAGCTCCTTGGAGCATATTCCAAAATACAACCCACTTCTCCTTTGCAATTTGATAAACAACCCAATGTGCAAATTATTCTATATGATTCCCCAAATCAGTCTGTAGTTCCAGACTTTCCACCGCATTCAATATAAAATTATGAAGCTAGACCTGATGTTTACCAAAATAGTCCCCAGGAAATCCATTAGGATATTCCAGACATTAACAAGGAGAATGCCCCAGTAATCCATTAGTCAGCCTATGCAGAAACTGCCTTAGCTCCCTACAACAGAACTTGGTTAATAAGTTTCTTAGAGCAGTCTTGGAAGGAACAGATGAGGCAAATAAAGCAAGCAAAAGATTGTGGCCCAATCACCTTGCAAACACTTTTCTTTGGATTGCATAATAAGTATGTTCTAACAACAACTTTATGGGGAGAGGAGAAGAAGAAATGTAAAAGAATAATAACAGAGCAAGGGGAAGAAATTGTAGAATTGAAAGAACAATTGGAAAAGTAAAAACAAAAGATGGATCATTCCCTCAAATTGGCTGATCAAATAATTGCATGTAGGCCACCTCCCAGGTTTTATACCATCTATTTGAAAGAACAGTTCCTCTTGTTCCAGCTAATGATGACCATTAAAGATATACACTCTGAGTTCAAGTCAGCCCAAAAATTTTATGGCCTTTACCAGACTCTTACCTCATGGCAGTAAAATCTACTTTGTGAACTGTACATGCATAACTTCATTATCCCAGCTGAGACTGAGTGGAATCCTCTACTCTACATAGGGGATATACACCTAAGGGAATTAATTTCCTGGATGCATAATGAAGCAAACTATGATAGACAGTTGGAAAACTATAGGGAACAGGAGAAAATAGAGCCATTAACATTAAGAGAAGAAAGCAACAAGCCAAATATACTCCTCAAAGATTGGCTCAATTTGACTTATGGAAAAATTAAGGAGGAAACAAGGGATACAATTTTTGGGATTCGTATAGATGTCTATGCAGAATATGATGGTTTTTCTTGCTTTATCTTCCAGAGAGCCCTGGCTGGAGCCAAAAGTAGATAGTGTAGGTTATCCGAGGCATTGAAGAAATCTGAGCCACACAGTCCTATCCACCTCCAAGCAGCTATTCAAAGAGCACCAAAATACATGCAGTCGGGAAGGCAAACTAGATAGGAACTTTGGTGTCCACTCACCATGCAGCCACCAATGCTCCTCTAGCCCCTGTATGACATCAATACTAACAGACTTGACTGACTACAGGAAAATCATAGAGTAGATGTTTGGGAGAAAACAAGGGGGTTCTACTACACCTTCAAAAGCCAAAGGAGAGGGAGAACAAAGGTTGGAGATTTTAGAGCAACTACCAGAAGATGTAATGCTTGAGGAAAATCATTTAGCTTGCCAAGGGAAAAATGATGAGACCATTTTACTATCTCTATTATATTAATCCTTATACTCTATTTTTAAGTATTATTAGAACAATTGTGAACTTTTAGTCAGTTGAACTTATGTCAAGTACAGATAGAACCATTAAACCATGGGTGGAATAGATATGTCATATTATGCCAATATTATATATATGTTGCAGTATTTCATATAATAATCAAAATGTGTGTTCTAACATCTAGATTAATTTGAATAAGCTACTTGTATGAATGTCTTTTGCACGATAACTAATTCTGTCAGGAAGTAGGAGTCGTTGGGAGTGGTTGACAACATTGAAGGAGGACGTTAAAGACCAGCTTTGAATGGATAAGCCATCATGGCATCAAATGACATGGCTACCGCAAATCAGGAGCTACTATTTTAGATGTGCATGAATGTAGCTTGACTATATTCCCTCCATATTCTCAGCATGTTGACTTGGTCACCCAGACTTCATTGCATATGTCATGGGCTGTTGCATTTCCTATTTTATCTCTTTGGCGTGGTTTTAGTTAGATAGTTCCTTTTTCTGTTTTAGAATAAGAAAGTCAATCCTCTATTTATAGGGATGAGATTGATAGTTTGTAAGTTTGAATATTTTTGGAAATACAATGTTCTGATTGTATCTTGCACAACAAGTTCATTTTCAGTTTCATGTATCATTCTCATGTAATCGGTTTTGAAAGATAATGAAGTAACTTTTTGTTCATATTCTGTGTTCATAGATTAGTAGAAACTGACCAAGGGGGCCCACTTGGTAGGTGGATTAGTGAAGAAGTAAAATAGATTTACTTTCTGTATTTCAAACATTCTAGATATAAGATTACAATTTCTTTCTGCAACATTGTACTTTGTGAATGTTCCTGCAGCACCTGCAAGGATAGTTATAGTGAATGCTCTAGGTTGAAAGAATAAGTTTAAGTAGAGTTTGCAAGTTGTAGCATTGATTTTTGTAAGGATTAAGTATGTTTCCTTTCCTGCAGCCCTAGTATAGATTCCTTTCATGTACTTTACTTTCCTGCAGCATAGTTAGAGTGTCTCTTTAAGGAACTTAGTGCACATAGTCTGCTGTACCATTTCAAGTATACGTCCCTGGGTTGACAAACTAAATGCACCTCATGGTGGGAGAAGTGATCCTTAGATTGAATAAACTATTCCTAATAGAGGCTTTGGGCATGATTACTAAGCACCTATTGTGAGGCACTTCAATACCCGCGGGGGTGTGGGTTGGGCTACGCCCCAACCCCACCCTTTATTATTATTATTTATTTACCATGTAGTTTGTTTATTATTTTGTTGTTTTATTATATATATATATATATATATATATATACACACACACACACTCAATCTTCCTATTCAAAATTTTAGCATTCCCAGATTTATATATGGTCTTTGTAAATAAGTCTCAGATCTATATTTTAATCACAGCTGTATAAATATATCTCTTTTCTTTTTTTTTCTTATGGAGGATGAATCTGCAAAGCTTTCTATAAACTATTATTTCTATACATATAGACATATACTATAAGAAAATACCTTTATGTAAGTAGTTCATATTTTCTATATAAGACATAGAGGTCTGTAGTTTTAGATTAATATATCTATTCGATTTAAGATCTAGATTAATTAATCTTACTTGCTATATTATACATATTTATTTAGGCTACTAAAAACATATGTATTAAAAAAATATGGACCAATAAATTTTTCTCAAAACAAGATTTAAAATTAAGAGTTGAAAAACCTATGTTATGAAACTTGTAACAAATAGCATGTACATGGTAGATTATAAAGCTTGAATATACAAAAGCATGTAAATAAATGATGAATAAATATGAGAACAACTAAATGTAAATATTTAATCCTCGTAATATTAAATTTGTTTCAAATGCAACATGGTAGATTATAAAGCTTGAATTTACAAAACCATGTAAATAAACAATGCATAAATCTGAGATCAACTAAATGTAAATATTTAATCCTCCTAATTATAAATATATTTCAAATGCAAACCAATCTATCTTCTTGTAGAAGTTAAATTTAACAATAATGTCTGCTAAGATGAGTAAACGGTAAATCTGGTTATAACAAATTTACATTAGATTGTTTCATACAGGGAATTATATTTCTAGAAAAACTAGCATCTTAACCTTTACATACTAACAATTTTCAGCAACTTAATTAAATCTTAAACAAATTATAACAAATTACAACACTCTCATTTAACAATAGCATCAGCTCTATGGCTTAAGACTGAAAGGTAACTTCAAAAAATCTCCATCAAGAAGATAATAACAACTGATCCCTTTCATCTCCAACTCTGGACTTAATCCACCAACAAGGTAACAGCCACAATCTGCAACACAAAAGTTTTGGAATAACCAATGGGGGCTCACCTCCAAGCCTAGGCCTCTTATGTTGCCACCCTAGAGCTAGGGGGAACAAGAAGAGAAGGGTAACAATCAAACAATCATATACAAGGAGATCAAGAAAACAACATAACTCCCATCCAAGTCCTCAACATAATTTGGGTCCAATGTGGACTCAATTTAGGGGTGAAGGTGGAAATATCCACTTAGGAGAATGCCAAGAAAGAACTTCCTCAATAAGCAAAAAAAATATACACATGCCTTCCCAAGGCTGATTCCTCAACCAAAACTCCATACACACAACCATAACCCTTATCACCCCCTAATGAAATATAACAAAATAGAATTGGCAACATGGAGCCCATAACATCCATGACATCCCTCTTCTTCCGAAGAAGAGACTCTCAACTAACATGGTTTCCAAACTATGCCCTTCACCCACAATTGACTATTCCCTCGCTCCCAAGGAAAGGAAATCAATTCACTCCATACACAACAACAACAAAATATCAAAAAAAAGGAACAAGAAGGAAATTCTCTTGCCAAATTGAAACATAATAGTCTAACCATGATTTGTACAAAACATGAAGTATATTTGAAAGAATTAAAGAAATTTAACATCTCTAAAAAAAACATGATTGCAAGAGATCCACACATGGGAATAGGAGTACCAACCTTACTCCCAAAAAAAGAAAGATGTGGTTGAGATGACCTCTTTGTGATGCTAGGTCCTCTCTCCTTCACCTTTCCCAAATCAAGCCAAATCTCCCAAGCAAGATCTACAAGACTCCAAAAATTGGAGAGTGGGCACTCAACCCCAACTCTCCTCTCCATTTCCCCTAAAAGTCTCTCTCTCTCTTGCCATCCCCCTAGAGGCATGTTTCCTCCCTTCCAACATATGTCAATTTCATGCAAGGAGGAACTCCACTATCTTGGAGAATGTGAGGGTCCTTTCCCCTTCCCCCAATTTTCGCCAATATCCTAGAAGGACAATTAAGAAGGCCTAGAAAAGAGGTTTTGGCACTCAAAACAATGAAAAACAACCCCTAACCCATAATACTACATAAAAAATAGAAATATTAACTTAAACTACCTCAAAGGACTCAATTCTACCCTTCAAAAACCCCTGTTAAGTTTGCATTCGAAATTCAAGAGTTGTACTCATGACTTGGGTTATCAAGGAAAACTTTACCTCCCATGGAAATACTTAAACTAACCTAGGGTAAACTTAAACTTCAAAATCCACATAGGCATGCCATTCCACAACACATGTGTCAATTGACACTACATAAGCAACACACATTTACAATATGGCTTGCCTTAAAATAAATAAATTTACAATCATGCAATATCATATTTACAACAAAATTAATATTTATAATTAGGTGATTGCCCTTTTAGGGCTAACCTGGGTTGCACATGGATATACACAAATTAGCCCAATCTTGTTTCTCCTATTTTGAAACCATGGTTATTTCTCCTGTACACTTGAACAGAGTATCAGTAGTCCAAGAACGAAAAACACATATTCATGATAATTACTTTATAATATATTCCCTTAACCAAAGTTTATACATTGCTATAAGAACTAGGTTTAAACTTGAATCTTTATAAGAAATGGAAATGCTTATCTACCAATATGAAAATTTTCAGAATTTAAACCAAATCTCTCATTTACATATCGAAAGGTCATAATGCAATATTGAACAAAATGAAATAGTTAAATCATGTCAACAAGGACTGAGAATCATATATGTAAATACATCTAAGAATCATCAAAATAGAGTCATCATATGATATCTATACTGTAGAAGGTCCAAAATGAAATGTATCAAAACAACTGTATCATCCAAATAGATGTGATATAATAGTAGCAGTTCTGAAATGGATGGTTAGGGTAGGACCTCACATCCTCCCCCTCTAGGCATGAACTTCCTCCTGGAGTTCGTCAAAAAGGTGGGGGTAATCATGTCTCATGCATGTTGTATCCTCCCATGAGGCTATGAACTCATCATAACATTCCCACTGGACCCTAACCTGGTTTAGCTCTCGCCCTCGCAGGGCCAACGTCTACCGACCTAAAATGCAAATGGGCTCTAGAGCCAACTGTCCATCTGACTCCACCTGTAAGGCATCCCAATCAATAATGTGAGACTCATCATAGATATATTTTTTCAATACAGAAACAAGGAAAAAATCATGGATATGCAATAGGCTAGGTGGCAGGGCTAGACAATAGGCAACTGGTCCTATCCTCTCCAAAATCTCAAAGGGTGCTACAAAATGGGGTGCAAGATTAGGGCCCTTTCTGAGATGGATTAGACTCTTATATAGACGCACTCTAAAAAATACCCTATCTCCAACCATGTAGTCTCTATCGAACCTCTTCACATCTGCATATTTCTTCTGCCTATCGTGTGCCTCTCTGAGACACCCTCGGATCAAGACAACTTGCTGCTCCATGTTCCTGACTAACTCTGGCCCCACTGAAACCCTATCGTCAATTCTATCCCAACTCAAAGGTGTCTAACATGGCCTCCCAAATAAGGCCTGGTACAAAGGCATACCCAAAGATGTGTGATGCCCATTATTGTAGGAAAATTCTTTTAAGTGAAGGTACTCCTCCCATCTGGTTTGGTGATCCATAACATACATCCACAACATGTCCTCCAATAACTGATTAACTCTCTCAGTCTACCCATCTATCTCAGGGTGATAGGCTGTACTAAAATTGAGCCTGGTGCCCAATGTTGTCTATAATTCTCTCCAAAATGAAGAGGTAAAGAGAGAATCTTGGTCTGATATGATCCTACGAGGTATGTCGTGAAGTCTGATAATGTCCTGCAAGAACACCTGTGCTATTGCAGGTGTTGTGAAAGTGGTATGTACAGGTGAGAAATGGGCCACTTTGGTTAACCTATCCACTATCACCATGATGGCATCATGATGGCAAGAAGACATAGGTAAACCAACAATGAAGTCCATGGAAATGGTGTCCTACTTCCACACCAGTATCTCATGTGATTGAAGAAGTCCTCCTAGATGACTATGCTCTACCTTAACTCTCTGACACTCTAAAGATCTGGCCACAATATTAGCAATGTGCAACCTCATACTCGACTAGTGATAGAGCTATCTCAGATCTGCATGAAACTTCTTGACCCTGGGGTGTACTCCATACGGTGCTCTATGTGCCTCAAGTATAATGAATTCACACAATCCACCGGGTGTAGGGACGTACATGCGGCCCCTATGGCAAAGTAGTCCATCAGATTCTAGGGAGAATCCATCAAATCTCCCCTTAAGGGGTCCCTGATCTCGATCCAACTGAACATACTCTTAATAGAACTCATCCTTTAGCAAATGCTAAAGTAAGCAATCTCTCAAATCCATACAAGTAGTTAAGGAGGAGAGTGTATGTCGCCTCCTACTCAATGCATTTGCTACCACGTTTTCCTTTCCTTTGATGTATTGGACATCAAAATAATACTCACAAAGGAACTCCATCCACCTCCTCTGTTGGGCATTAAGGTTAGGTTGGGTGAATATGTACTAGAGGATTTAGTGATATGAATGGAGCTCAAAATGATGTCCCAAAAGAAAGTGACACCACCTCACTAAAGCATGAACCACTGCTGCTAGCTTTAGGTCATGTGTAGGATAATTAAGCTCATGAGTCTTGATTTTCCTTGACTCATAGGCAATGGCTTATCCATCTTGCATAAGGACTACTCCAAGTCTATCCAAGGATGTGTGTATGCACACAATAAAGTCTGCTAAAGGATATGACACTACTATGATAAGTGCACTAGTAAGGGCTCCCTTGATCTCCTGAAATGCCCTCTCTCACTTCTCCATCCACTCAAACCTCTTTCCCTTTCTCTAAAGGGATGTGATAGGGTGTGCCATTCTGGAGAAGCTTCCAAAAAAATGTCTGTAGTAATCTGCTAACCCCATGAAGCTCTTGACCTCTGACACAGTGGTAGGTTTTGGCCAATCCATGATAGATCTAATCTTTGATGGATCGATTGCGATACCATCTCCTGATATAACATGACCAAGGTAGTGGACCTCTGACCTAAAGAAGGCACACTTTGAAAAACAACCATACAACTGATTATCTCTCAGTCACTGCAAAACCTATCTCAAGTGCTCCTTATGCTCCTCCTCATTACAAGAGTATATCAAGATGTCGTCCAGGAACACAATAACAAATATTTCCAAGAACATATGGAATACTCCATTCATAAGACTTACAAATACTGGTAGAGCATCTGTGAGGCCAAAAGGAACCATGGTAAACTCATAGTGTCTGTATCTCATGCAGAAGTTTGTCTTGTGGATATCACTATCCAAAATGCTCAACTAATGGTATCCAAATTTTAGATCAATCTTTGAGAATACCTGGGCACCCTGAAGCTGATTGAATAAATCATTGATCCTAGGGAGTGCATACTAATTTTTGATGGTTACTTTATTTATCTGACGGTAATCCATGCACAATCTAAGTGATCCATCCTTCTTCTTAATGAAGATGATGGGTGCTCCCCATGGTGAAACACTAGGGTGAATGTGCCCTTTCTCCAAGAGTTCCTCCAATTGGACCTTGAGCTCATCAAACTCATGAGTTGACATCCTATACGGGGCTCTAGATATGGGCACAACTCCTAGAACAAGGTCTATATGGAAGTCAACTTCCCTAGGTGGAGGCATACCTTGTATCTTTGAAGGAAAAACATCTGCAAATTCCTGTAATATAGGGAAGTCATCAAGGGAGGTTCCCTTCTCCTCCTCCTCCTCCTCTTTTTCACTAATGGTAATAGAAAACAAATGACATCCCTTGCGCATGCAATGCTTAAGATGCATGGCTGTGATCACACAAAGAGATATGGGTCTCTGGACCCCTGAACTAACCATGGGTGAACCTAATCCATCTACACATTCGATCCTCTTCTATCTACAATCTACCTTGGTACTGTGGGCACAAATCCAATCCATGCCAAGGACTACCTCATAAGAGCTGAGAGGGGTGATACATAAATCAATCATAGAGGTCATGACTCATATCTGTATCTGACAGTCTCTGACTACAGAATCAAATGATACCCTAGCACTAGATGCTAACTCTACTTCCCATTCTACTTCCTGTCTAGCTACCACTACCCTACATCACTCCAATACAAATGGGGAAATAATACAATCAGTAGCTCCTGAATAAAAAAGGATAGTGATGGTACTACCTCAAGTCATACATGCTGCCTCAATCACTGTGGTCTGATGTTTGGCCTGATGGTTATCAATCACTGCAAAGACTCTGTGGGACTTACCCAAGTCCCCAACCATGGCCTCAGATGATGCTAGATGTGAACTACCACCCTAGGGACAATCCCTAACAAAGTTCCCTATGGCTCCACATGTGAAACAAGGCCCTCGGGACTATATCTATATTCCCTGTGATCTGGTGTGCTGCGATCCCCATGTCCTGCTAGAACCTATAAAACCACCTTGAGAGGTCTGTTGAGTCCTCATTAGAGGTTTGAATGGTGCCTGTGACCTCTGATCTTTCCTAGGCTCCTGTGTCTACCACTGCTTGGGCTTAAATCCCTGCTGGCACTGTGCTGGTCAAATCCTTTGACTCTACTGAGTCCACTGAGGTTGAGGTTGTGGGGCTCTAAAGGTCCTTGATGAGTGCCTCTAATTCCCCTTCCAAGGGGGTCTCTGATATCTTGTACTTTGAGGTGTGGAATTTTCCTTCTGCGACCAATCCTGAGTATCGTGTCCTCTACCCTGCACCTCCTTTGCTATCAAGGCACTTTCTACAACCTCTCGTAGATCTACTGGTGCTTCCATGTGCACTAGTCCTAAAATAGATGCATTCAACCCCTTAACAAAGTGGTTGACACAGAGCTTCTCATCCTTCATGTACTCTACATGAGGTAGGAGCTTGAGGAATCTGCTCTCATACTCAGCAACAGTCAAACCCCTTTGCTACAGATCATGGAACTTGTCTATGCGACACTTTGTGCAATGCTCTAAGAGGTAACGATCTCTGAATCTCTCCAAAAAATATTATGAGGTGAGGGTGTCAATAACTAGGTTACTCTTATACACTTCATTGTGCCACCAAACCGATGCACCTCCTCTCAACAAGAGGATGGCCAATCAAGCTCGCACATTTCTCTCACATGCACGCAGACTAAAGCATCTCTCTAAGCTCAGTAACCATGCCTCAGACTCAATCCCATCTATGGCTGATGAAAAGGGTGGTAGCCTAGGGTGGAGTAAATCCTTAACCTGGTCCCCCACATCCTGGGGTGCTCCTCTACCTGTCTACAATACAAACCCTGGGAGGGGTCCTGCCATGTGAACAAACTCCCCATCCTGCTCTTCCTTCTCCTCGACTCGCTTAGGAGAAGGACTCCTACTACACTCATGGGCTACTCCTCCTAGCCCTGTTATCTGGTCTCCAAGTGGGAACCTATCCATAAGAATCCATGCTAGATTCTAGAGAGCATCAAGTACCTCTTGATTAGGATTCAAGGGTGGAATAGGTTGAGGTTTCTGCTCCACTTCTTCTTCTGCCCTAGCAACCTTTGCTTCTCTCTTATCATGAGCTGGTGCCACATAGGTTTGGCCTCACCCTTTCCCATGTTAGCGATCCTACCGAGTGACGGGAGGAATTCTACAAGTTAAAGTAAAGTTTAAGGGTTAATAAGGATAAACACAATGGGTTTAAGGTTCTAAGGTTGAAACTTGGTTGTGATACCAAAATGTCATGCCAAAAAATTGTATGATAAAATGCAACAATTTTTTTTTGAAAAGGGATTGACAGAGGGGGGGTTGGTGGTCATAGCCGTTGTTAGGGTTGGAGGGGAAATCATGACTTGAGTCAACTTCCCTCATACCTTGGGATACTAAAATCAAGATACAAATCAACTTTCTATGTTTTCTTGGGATAAATAATAGTTGTTATTAAACTTTCTGCTAACATGATGAATTTAATACTAAGTCCAGATTTAGACCTAAGTTAATCTAGTTTTCATCATAACATGATGTTTACATTGATCAATACACTGGCCACATGTATTGACCATGTAAACATAACATTAACCCATTAATATTAACTCAAACATAACCTATCTTAGACTTTAACTAAATCAACATGCTTAAAAGTCCACGAAGGTCCTAAGTTGATAGACTTAAATTAACCAATTAATTAACATGTTTTAATACGCGCAATAAAACCCATCTTAAATCTCATTTCTCTAATTAAACTAAAGATTTTAAACATTTCCCCAAATAGTGCAGATATAAATATTAAACTTAATAAATAACTTTATATAGTTAATCAATTATTAATCCTTACTATGCCTAAACGATCTAAAGAAAATTTAAGACTTGTATTATTATTTTCCTTAGATTTTATTTAAAATTAATTAGTTTTCAATTTAAATGATCAAATTAATCTATATGTATATTCACTAACAAGATAACATTTTAACATAAATACAATTATGTGACAAAACTATGATAACATTAATGCATAAGGTTCAAGGTAATTAAACTAAAGAAAATTTATTACTTTTGATTCACTAATAAGTTAAAACTTTAAACATAATCTAAATTGTATGGCAAATCGAACCATAACATTTAAAATACATTAATCTTTTTAACTAAAAGAAATTGATAAACTATAAATAAAATAACACTAATTAGTTATTATTTAACATACATAAAAAATATAAAAGATTCAAGGTCTAAAAGGCTTTAATCACTCATTAGAATATAACTATAACCCCTATGATAAAAAAAAAGAATTACACTAAGGTTATTATTCAAGAAATAGAAAATAACATTTAAAGTCTCACCCACTTAATCTACTCTTATTGGAAATCCCTAACCCTAATAGGACTCCAAATAAGGGTAGCTAAGAGATGAAAACTTTATTCTTTTCCTTCCTCTCTTTCTTGGCTGCCCTAACCCTAGTGGTTTGTTATTCATTTTTTTTTAATGTAGTTGTTGTAGGTCAGGTTCATGTGTCTGCAACCATGGAGGAAGAAAAGAGAGTTGCATATATACACAAGTATATATGTATATACACTATATGTATATTACATATATACTGGTATATATATGTAATCATGGCGGCAGCTTGCAGTGCTCAAGGGAAGTTTGCGCGGTTGAGAGGCCGCAAGTCAACTCTGGCCGCGTGCGCAAGTCTGGAAGTGGGGATTTATGGTTGGAGGTAGGGTGGAGCTCGGCTCTCCCACCCTCCCATACATGCAACGCTGTATACCTACGGGCGTGCAGGTTGGGCTACGCCCCAACCCCACCCTTTATTATTTTTAATTATTTATTTATTTATTTACCATATAGTTTGTTTATTGTTTTATTATTCATTTATATATATATATATATAAAAATTAATCTTTCTTTTTTTTTTGTTTATGCAACCCAGTCAATGGATTTTTATTCTGATTAAATATATATTCATTTAGATGTACGGATATATACTCTTGTTGTTCAAAATTTCAGCATTCCTAGATTTATATATGGTCTTTGTAAATAAGTCTCTGATCTGTATTTTAATCACAGTTTTATAAATATATCTCTTTTCTTTTGTTTTCTTATGGAGGATGCATTCGCAAAGCTTGCTATAAACTATTATTACTATACATATAGACATATACTATAAGAAAATACGTTTATGTAAGTAGTTCAGATTTTCTAAATAAGACATAGAAGTCTGTAGTTTTAGATTAATATATCTGTTAGATTTAAGATCTAGATTAATTAATCTTACTTTCTATATTA
This sequence comes from Thuja plicata, assembly GCA_018584345.1. Lineage (NCBI taxonomy): Eukaryota > Viridiplantae > Streptophyta > Pinopsida > Cupressales > Cupressaceae > Thuja > Thuja plicata. Next base: position 4,436,718 of record MU224884.1, read on the forward strand.
TACATATGTATATAGGCTTCTAAATACACATGTATTAAAAAAATATGGATCAATAAAGTTTTCTCAAAATAAGATTTAAAATTAAGAGTTGAAGATTTAAATTTTTTTCTGTTTTCAATATTATAGCACCATGTGATTTCTGAAAAACATGTGTTATGAAACTTGTAACAAATAACACCTACATGGTAGATTATAAATCTTGAATATACAAAACCATTTAAATAAACAATGCATAAATCTGAGAACAACTAAATGTAAATATTTAATCCTCTTAATATTAAATCTGTTTCAAATTCAACATAGTAGATTATAAAGCTTGAATTTACAAAACCATGTAAATAAACAATGCATAAATATGAGATCAACTAAATGTAAATATTTAATCCTCTTAATATTAAATCTGTTTCAAATGCAAACCAATCTATCTTCCTGTAGAAGTTAAATTTAACAATAATGTCTACTAAGATGAGTAAATGGTAAATATGCTTATAACAAATTTAGATCAGATTGTTTCATACAGGGAATTATATTTCCAGAACAACTAGTATCTTAACGTTTACATACTAATAATTTTCAGCAACTTAATTAAATCTTAAATAGAGCATAACAAATTACAATACTCTCATCTAGCAATAGCATCAGCCCTATGGCTTAAGACTTAAAGCTAACTTCACAAAATCTCCATCAAGAAGATAGTAACAACTAATCCCTTTCATCTCCAGCTTTGGACTTAATCCACCAACAAGGTAACAACCACAATCCACAACACATAAGTTTTGGAATAACCCATGGGAGCTCACCTCCCAGCCTAGGCCTCTTATGAGGCCACCCCCGAGCTAGGGGAAACAAGAAGAGAAGGGTAACAATCAAGTAACCATATACAAGGAAATCAAGAAAACAACATAAATCCCATCCAAGTCCTAAACACAATTTGGGTCCAATATGGACTCAATTTAGGGGTGAAGGTGGAAATATCCACTTAGGAGAATGCCAAGCAAGAACTTCCTCAATAAGCAAAAAAAAAATACACATTCCTTCCAAGGCTAATTCTTCAACCAAAACTCCATACACACAACCATAACCCTTATCACCCCCTAATGAAATATAAAAAAATAGCATTGACAACATGGAGCCCATAACATCCATGATATCCCTCTTCTTCCCAAGAAGAGATTCTAAACTAACATGGTTTCCCAACTATTCCCTTCACCCATAATTGAGTATTCCCTCCCTCCTAAGGAAAGGAAGTCAATTCAATCCAATGCACTACAACAAAAAAACAAAAAAAATGAACAAGAAGAGAATTCTCCTCCCAAATTGAAACATAATAGTCTAACCATGGTTTGCACAAAACATGAAGTATATTTGAAAGAAGTAAAGAAATTCAACAACATCTCTAAAAAAAACATGATTTCAAGACATCCACACATGGGCATAGGAGTACCAACCTTACTCCCAGCAAAAGGAAGATGTGGTTGAGATGACCTCTTTGTGATTCTAGTTTCTCTCTCCTTCACCTTTCCCAAATCAAGCCAAATCTCCCAAGCAAAATCTACAAGTCTCCAAAAATTGGATAGTGGGTAATCAACCCCAACTCTCCTCTCTCTCTCTCTCTCTCTCTCTCTCTCTCCCCCCTCTGAGCCCCCTAGAGGCATGTGTCCTCTCTTCCAACATATGTCAATTTCATGCAAGGAGGAACTCCACTATCTTGGAGAAGGTGAGGGTCCTTTCTGCTTCCCCCAATTTTTGCCACTATCCTAGAAGGGAAATTAAGAAGGCCTATAAAAGAGGTTTTGGCACTCAAAACAATTAAAAAAAACCCTAACCCTTAATACTACATAAAAACTAGAAAATCTTAACTCAAACTAGCTCAAAGGACTCAATTCTACCCTTCAAAAACCCCTCTTAAGTTTGCATTCGAAATTCAAGAGTTGTACTCATGACTTGGGTTATCAAGGCAAACTTTACCTCCCATGGAAACACTTAAATTAACCTAGGGTAAACTTAAACTTCAAAATCCACATAGGCATGCTGTGTCACAACACGTGTCAATTGACACTACATAAGCACCACACATTTACAACATGGGTTTCCTTAAAAGAAATAAATTTACAATCATGCAATATCACATTTACAAAAAAATTAACATTTACAATTAGGCTATTGCCCTTTTAGAGCTAACCTTGGCTGCACCTGGATATACACAAATTAGCCCAATCTTGTTTCCCCAATTTTGAAACCATGGTTATTCCTCCTGCACACTTGAACAGAGTATCCGTAGTCCAAGAACAAAAAACACATATTCATGATAATTACTTTATAATATATTCCTTTAAGCAAAGTTTATACATTGCTATAAGAACTAGGTTTAAACTTGAATGTTTATAAGAAATGGAAATGCTTATCTACGAATATGAAGATTTGCAAAATTTAAACCAAATCTCTCATTTACATGTCAAAAGGTTAGAATGTAATATTGAACAAAATGAAACAGTTAAATCATGTCAACAAGGATTTAGAATCATATATGTAAATACATCTAAGAATCATCAAAATAGAGTCATCATATGATATCTATACTGTAGAAGGTCCAAAATGAAATGTATCAAAATAATTGTATCATCTAGATAGATGTGATATAATAGTAGTAATTTTGAAATGGATGGTCAGGGTAGGACCTCACAATCAGTATATCAGGGAGAACATAACTTTAAAAGATGTACTTCTTTTGTGTCCCACCGGGTGTACCAAATCTATTAGACACCAAATTTTCACCCTACTAAACTCGAGAGTCTAGTGATCTGGTATAACATGAAATTAATTTGTAGGTTATGGGAGCTTACTAAAATTAAAGTGAGACCTCTAGATTCTAGGTCGGTTCCTCTTGGATAATCACCTATGTTTCTCTTGAAACTTGAAATAAAACTTAGGAGGAAAAGGGATAGAAGGAAATTGATGCAAAGCATCCACCATCATACCCCTACAAGGACTTCCTATCTCATTGTTGATAGTAAGGCTCCTTTCCTTTGAAATTTTATCAACAAGATTTCCTTATAAGGTTCCCTAATCCCTTAAAGAACCTAATTGCAACTATTTTTAAGGGACCTAAATAGACCACACCTATGAGCATAGGTCAACACTAGTCCTGCAAGTCACTTTTGGGGTATTGTTGATAATTTGGGTTGAAGTTCTTGGTAGCCAACCTTTGGTAGTTGGTGTTCTAGGATTGGTGATACCTATTCATTAGGTTACCATGGTGGTATTGGGTTGTGATAACCTTAACCAAGTCCTTTTCCACACTTGTGATAAGTGTGAAGTACTTTGGCCTTTTGAGTTGGGTGTTTAGGGGTGTATTACCCTATTTTAAGCCCTTTGGAGGCTTCCACCTACCCACTCTACATCAAGTGGTATCAGAGAAATGTCTTCTCCTGAGGATGAAGAGATCCCTTCAAGGGTTACAAACATTGAATTAGCAAAGACGGTGAGAGAACAGAGGGAAGCAAATGTAGCCTTGACAAGAAGACTCCAAGAGTTGGAGAAAAAGGTAGAGAGGGGAAAAGAAGACACCTCTGGTGGTGAAGAAAGGTGTGAAGAGGAAGATGACACCCCTGATCAGGATGTGAACATTCCTACAGACCAGAGGCCCCTTCTAGATTCCTTAAAATCTATGCAGAGAAGAACCATGGAGGAGAAGTTGGATTTAACAACTTTTAGTGGAAAGATGAATGCAGACTTGGCCTTGGATTGAATAGAGGTCTTGAAAAGCTTCTTTGAGTGTGAGGACATCCCTAAGAAGTAGAGAGTGAAGATGAAAAGAGCCAATTTGAAGGGAGTAGCCCTAACTTGGTGGAACGTCATCCAGACAGAGAGGGTGAAGAATGGGAGAAGTATGATTTCTTCATGGAACAAGATGGTAGAATTGGTCAAGGAGACATATGTGCCTAAAGACTATGGGGTACAACTCCATAGTAGGAAGAAAATATTGAAACAAAAAGACATGGATGTAGGCTCATACACTAAGGAGTTTTGAAAAATTTGCATGAAGACAAATGTGGCAGAAGATGAAGAAGAAAAATTAGCAAGGTACATGAATGGTCTTAAGGTATCCATTTAGGAGGAAATTATACTATGCTACTCTACCTCAGTAAATAAGTGTTATCAAATGGCACTCAAGGTAGAGGAGAAATGGAAAAGAAAGAAAGAGTTTGGAAAAGGGAAAAGCAATGACAGTGGGAAGAACGTTAGAGGAAGAGGAACCTCTTGGAATAGAGGACAGTACAGTGGTAATAATAGCATGACCCCTGACCAAGGAGACAAAGAAAAAATTGATTAAAAATTTAGAGGAAAGTATAGGGGGACAAGACCCTTCAATAGAGGGAGAACAAACACTGGAAGAGGAAATTGACCCTTGAGGTGTTACTACTACAATCAATTGGGACACCATGCAGGAAGGTGCCCTAAGAAGAGAAATAATAATAATCAAGGAGAAAGAAGAGCACAACTCATTCAATAGGAAAAACAAGAAGAAAATGCAAATGCAAGGGACTTAGAACCAGAAGAAGGAGCATGTTTGATGATGAGACAAGTCTTCCTTCAAGTGCCACAAAACCAAGAACCTCCTCGAAGAAAGAATCTCTTTAGGATAAAGATCAAATGCAATGGAAAGGTATGTAACTTGCTTATAGATTCTAGTTCAACTAAAAAATTAGTATCTTGTGAAATGGTCCAAAAGTTAAATCTCCCTAAGAAGCCTCATCCTTTTCCTTATCATGTCTCTTAGCTAACAAAATTTCAACAAAACTTAGTAACTGAACAAGCATGGATGGAGTTTTTTTTATAGTAGAATTTAAGGACAAAGTTCTTTGTGATGTTGTTTAAATGGATGCCTCCCACATCCTTCTAGGCAGGCCTTGGAAATATGATGTGGATGCCACACATCATTGTAGGAAGAATACCTACTCTATCATCAAAGATGTAAAGACTTTCACCATGAAGCCCCTGACAGATACCAAATCAGAAAAAGAACCTATTGTCATAACCATGGGTGAAAAAGAAATGCTAAATGTATTAAAGGAACCTAAAACTGAAGCTTTTGTCCTAATATCCAAGCCCAAGGATAGTATAATTTCTGATAATGATGATCCTATACCAGATGAAGTTAAGAAATTACTTACAAAATATAGTGATGTCACTGTTGGTGACCTGCCCACACCCCTCCCTCCCTTAAGAGATATTAGTCACCAAATAGACTTGATACCTAGTTCCTCTTTACCTAACAAGGCCCCATACAAAATGACACTACTCCAACATGCAGAGATTACAAGGCAAGTCAATGAACTATTAGAGAAGGGAATAATTTAGAAAAGTCTCAGTCCATGTGCTGTCCCATCAGTCCTAGCCCCTAAAAAGGATGGAAAGTGGAGGTTATGTACTAACAGTAGGGCCTTAAACAAAATGATAATAAGGTATGAGTTCCCCATTCCAAGAATGGAAGATTTACTAGATCAATTAGGCACTGCTTGCTATTTTACAAAAAAATGATTTAAAATCAGGCTATCATCAAATCAGGATTAGGCCAGGAGATGAATGGAAGACAACGTTTAAAACAACTGATGGTTTGTTTGAGTGTCTTGTTATTCCATTTGGGTTGATAAATTCACCTAGTACATTCACGAGGCTTATGAATGAGGTCTTCATTGATTTTATTGGCAAGTTTGTAGTCATATATTTGGATGACATTCTGATTTATAGTCATAGCAAAGAGGAACATCTTGATCATGTTGAGCAGGTTCTAAGGAGAATCCATCATCAAAAGTTAGTGATTAACTTTGAAAAGTGTATTTTAATGAATAAGGAACTCATCTTTCTACAGTTTTCCATCTCCCAAGGCACCCTCAAAATGGACCCAGAAAAGGTTGCAATAATTGTCAATTGGCCTCCACCAAAGAACCAAGGTGATGTTAGAAGCTTTCATGGTCTTGCAACTTTTTATATGAAGTTTATTAATAATTTTAGTCATGTGTGTGCTCCTATGTTGGACACAATAAAGGGTGGAAAAGAGACCATATTTGAATGGACTAAATAAAATGCAGATGCATTCCAATATCTCAAAAATAGAGTGTCCCAATACCCAATTCTAGTGCTCCCTGACTTAAATAAGGTATTTACTATTGAAACATATGCAAGAAACTTGGCAATAGGTGTAGTCTTGAGCCAAGAAGGTAAGGCTATAGCATTTTTCTCAAAAAAATTGAATGATGCAAAGAAGAGGTATTCTACATATGGTTTAGAACTTTATGCAATAGTACAAGCCCTAAAAAGATGGAGACTCTATTTACTCCCTAAAGAATTCATTGTTTATACTGAAAACCATGCACTAATTTTCTTAAACAACCAGGAAAATATTGGAGTCAAACACATTAATGGATGGAGCAGTTGAAAGCTTATACCTTCAATATAAAGCACAAAAAGAGAGTGGAAAATAAATTGTCTAAGGCCCTAAGAAGAAGGGTTGGATTGGCTGAGGAAGTATAGCTTTAGAGTGTAAGGATTAACTCCTTAAAACACTTATATGCAAATGATCCATATTTTGGAGAAATCTTTGAGGTAGCCACAAAGATGATAGGAAGATATCATACTGATTTTTCTGATTTTCTTATTCAAAATGGAATTTTGTTTAAAGGAGCTCAACTATGCATACCTAAATGTTCCATGAGAACAAATATTGTAAAGGAAAAACACTGTAGCAGCTTAGGTGGAAATTTTTGGATAGATAATACCACAGATCTAGTAAAGAGAAGCTATTGTTGGCCAAGAACAGGGAATGAAGTCAATAAGTTTGTAGAATCTTGTACTATTTACCAACAAGAAAAGGGTGTATCCACTAACCAAGGACTGTACCAACCCCTACCAATTACCTCTAGGCCATGGGAATCATTTTAAATGGACTTTGTAATGGGTTTTCCAAGAAAAAAATAGGGTTATGATAGTGTTTTTTTTATAGTGGACAGATTTAGTAAAATGGTGCACTTTATTCCTTGCAAGAGCACAAATGATGCTTCACACATAGCACATATATTCTTTAAGGAAGTGGTTAGAATCCATGGTCTACCAAAAAAAATAGTCTCTAACAGAGATGTAAATTTTCAAGGGCACTTTTGGAGGACACTTCAATAAATTGGGCACCAATCTAACTTATAGTTCAACATACCACCCACAAATAGATGGGAAAATGGAGGTGGTAAACATATATTTTTGGAATCTCCTAAGATTCCTTAAAAAACAATACACCCAAAGTTGGGATATGATCTTACCTCAAGAAAGGTTTGCATTCAATGATTCACTGAACCGGTCTACTGGGAAGACACCATTTCAAACAGTATATGGAATCCATCGAAAAGGTCCATTAGACTTGGTGGACTTACCTTATGATTACAGAGTTAGTGCACAAGGAGAAGAATTGGCCAAACTAATCTCTAAAGTGTAGACATAAGTGAAAGAGTCACTAAAATAGTGCACCATGAAATATAAAGCACAAGCAGACAAGAGAAGGAGAGAGATTCATTTCAAGGTTGGAGATAAGGTATGGACATACTTGAGGAAGGAGAGATAATTCCCTAAAGGAAGATACTCAAAGTTGCACATGAAGAAAGTTGGACCATGCACCATCCTCAACAAGATGGGTGAAAATGAATATGAAATTTCCTTGCCTCCTACTTTATTGATTTCTCCTACTTTTAATGTTGCAGACCTCACCCCTTACAAGTGTGTTGTAGATATTACTAATGTGTAGGGTTCTCAAGATGAAGATGATGGAGACTATGTGACAGATCTCCCACAAAGAAAAAAAATTGATTTAGACACAATTTTGGAATCCAAAGCGATAAATAAAACAAGGAAGAACAAGTAAATGTAGTACTTAGTGAAGTGGAAATGACTCCCTCCAACAGATGCTACCTGGATGACAGAGGAACAGATCCAACAACATGGAACCACTGTTGTCCAATTAACCTCAAGTGGGAGCTTGCATTCAAATCTCATGAGGAGTATGGTGCAGGAGCAACCTGAATGAACCAAGTGTTCCTATGGAACTTAGGGTTTCCATTAAGGTCCTAAGAGGCCTCTAGTTATGTTAGAACCATGGGTTATTCATTGGATTCCTTTGTAAGACCGTAGTTCCAAGATTGGCATCCCATGAGCCCTTGGTCAGCTATTGGTCAATGATTGTCAAAAACCCTAGGAATAGGTTGTTTTTATTTTTTCTCTATTTGGATCCACTAGGGATCACAAGAATAAGGTTGGGAACAATTTTGGTCACCAAATTTGCAAAATTGCAAAATATGCACAAATTGCTCAAAAGTTGTCAAGCAACTTTTGAGCAAAACATGACAAATTTTTCTCAAAGTTTGTAAAATGAATCCCAAATGTCTAGTTGATTCAAATTTATTATGTAACCATTGGGAGTTCCTACAAATCCCTCATAGGCGGGTGGTAGGCTCAACTTGATCTAAATGTTTGGCAAAATCAATAAAGAATTACCATTTTCCTGCATTCTTGAGAAATAGTCTCTGTGTACGGTCAGGTACATATCCATATGAGGGAAAGATCAATTGAATAAGGTAATACCATGTGTTAGTCTCTCTCTTCATTTGGTTTCATTTTCTAAAACCCTTCCTATCAAAAGTTATCCATTTTTCATTCTTCCTTCCCTAGATTTTAGGCACTAAATCAGGGTTTCCTAAAGAATTGAGTGTATTTCTCATTTCCACCATGGGAATTCAATAAACCTTGGTGGAAAGATTTTTTAAATAATTTTATTAAATAATCTTGAGGATAGGTTCACCAAAATTTAGGGAGATGGGCTTTCCATGATGCCCTAGGTGTATATTGCTATGTATGCACCACTCACAGAATTAGGATAATCATCATAACTCTTGTTTGGGGATTCATAAAAGTCCCTAAATCAGTGGAGGATACCATTTTATACACCCTCACATAATACAATCATTATTTTTTTCATTGGATGCATTAAAGGGTACTTGTAGTACAAGTGTAGGCCTAATTAGCCCTAACTGCAGAAGCATTTTGTGTATTTTCTTGCTTTTCCTTCACCTTCATATTTTGGTGCTTAAGTCTAAGATCTTAGGCCACAAAGGGTGTCTAAATCCATAATCCATTCTAGGGGTTATGTGGAAGAATCTTATTTAAGATCAAATATCCTTCGGGAAAAGGCTACAAGCCTAGTGTTGGGTTTGTTAAGCAACTATGTCTTGTAGGTTGCAAAGGATGGAAAGAACCATTGGAAATATTTTTTAGGGACCTAAATAGACCAAAAATATGAGAATATGTCACCCCTGGTCCTTCAAGTCACTTTTGTGGTATTTTTTCTAATTTGGGTTGAAGTGCTTGGTAGCCAACCTTTGGTAGTTGGTGTTCTAGGATTGGTGAGATCTAACGATTAGGTTACCGTAGTGGTATTGGGTTGTGATAACCTTAACCAAGTACTTTTCCACACTTGTGGTAAGTTTGAAGTACTTTGGCCTTTTGAGTTGGGTTTTTAGGGGTGTATTACTCTATTTTGAGCCCTTTGGAGGCTTCCACCTTCCCACTCTGCATCAGAAATTGAAAGGGAATAAAGAAAGAACTTAATCTATTAGGTGATACACCTGAGTAACATGAATCATAATAGAAATGACCAAGAGTTAGCATGAAATATTTTAATCAAAGAAAGATCAACTTTCTGAATAGGCTTGCAAAAATATTTCATAGAGAGGTTTGAAATGAAAACTGCTTAAGAAAAGAAAATATTTCACAAAAATAGATTTCAAGAAGATAGACACAGACTATGACCTGCAAGAAAACATTTTCTCCAAAAGATAGGTACAAAAATGAGACAAGATAACAAGAAATGAACAAAGTTTACTAGATTATCTTGATCAGTCATTCACAATAGTACACAAAAATATAGAAAGAAAGAGGACTAAAATAACTCAAAGATTTCTCCAACAACTAGCCACTGTATTATGCTTCAATGAGAATTACAAACATATGAAAAAATTGAAAGGAAAAATGTCATAGAAAGTCTTACATAAGCCGAACCTATTTACAAAAGCTTCTAAAACTACTTATATACAAACTCCTCAACGACCAAGGATCATGAGTCAATCCCTCAGATCAGATCAAAAAATTTATTGTTACACAAGATATTCTTGAAAACAATTAGAAACCTTAAAATGGTCAAGTCTTTTCATTAATGCACCTTCAAAAATATCCCAGATGATCATATATGTCTTAGAGATATCCCCCATCAACATAACTTTGACTGAAAAATATGCCTGATCCATCTACCCTGTCTATAACTTGAAAAGTCATGCTACTACCATGAAAACCATGAGATACGATTTGAATATTTAAAAAATATTATTGTAATGGTCATAGGTGGCATTGAAAAAACTGATCAATGGTCCTGAACAAGACTCTATCTCCTCTTAAAACCTAGGTGTTAATCCTATCTTAGTTACTCGGGAGATCAAGATCTTAGAATGCTATGTGGTGGTTAGGCATAATGCCTTTATCATTAAAAACCTTCATCTTTGTGCTTGAGGCATAATGCCCAATGTCTGATCAAGTTTAACCTACTTTACTTTTGCTTGCCTTAGATTGGCCACCTTTCCACCTGTGAAATGGTCACGATGCCTTGATGGATCCTTAGTGTTTGATCTCTGCATGGAGGCAAAGCAATGACTGTCTGATCAAACTTAGATTTGAATCTTGGATTTAACCTAATATTTAACCTAGGAAACATAAATCCTTTATATGTCCAAGTCTTTAGATACTCGGCTTAACCTTGGTCTGATCGTGAGATTTGGAGATAAAAGCTATCTCTGAATCTTGAAATACTTATCTTGACCCTTAGTTTATTTGGAGATTGAGTGACATCCACACATATTAGCTTTGATCAATGATCCTCACTGAATATCATAAGACTTGGCTTGAATTAGGTTCTGTCTCAAGATTCAGAGATAACCCTTATCTCTAAATCGCCAAGTGCAAGTATTAACTCTCATTTATTCTAGAGATCTAGCAACAAAGGCTATCTTTGAATCTCCCAATGTTTGTTTTAACTCTTAGTTTAATTACAAGATCTAGTGATAGCCACACATTCCAATCTTGATTGATGATCGATGCTAAATCTTGAGATCTTTTATCCAAGCCCAAGTCTGTTCTAAGATTTAGAGATAAAGCTATCTCACAATCTTCTAATAAAAGACTTAACCAGACTCGGCATGACTCAGATTCCATTTTGAGATTAAAAGATAAAGAAATCTTGGATTGGCCAAGTAAAAGTATTAACTACAGCTCCATTCTAAGACTCAAAGAAAACCCTCCAATATGATTTGTATCAACGATGTGCACTTGATCTCCATATTTTCTGAGACTTAACTGCTTCATTACAAGATCACGAGATAAACATAAAAATCCAAGTCTTTACCTCTGTCATTAGATCGCTGAATGATATCCACTTAACTAAAAACATTATGAGATTAAGAGACAAGTTAAAAAGGCACAAGGATAATAAGACATTAAGTGACATGAAAAGGTAACTTGAAATTATAACGAGCCACAAAGACTTAGGGTCTTAATAGTTTTGCATGAAAATTGCAACAAGGATTTTTTTCTTAAAATGACACAATGGTTTTACACGAGGTCTAGGAATATTGTAGAAACAAGAAAAGGATCTTAGAACCATGGACAAATCTCATACAAGATGGACTCAACCCTTGTGGGAGCCATATTTAATCTACTTGTGAACCAAAAGAGCATAGGGATTTTGGGTAATAGTTACCCTGGAATAGGAAATACGAGAATGTATAGGTAGGTGAAATGATTAGATAATGTGTGAAGATAGATTGAGTGAACGTGACGATAACTTTACTGGTTTTTATCCTGATTTGTCTCCTTTTGAAAGAGTAGAGAGAATGTTGAAATAATATGACTCTCATAAAAAGAGTACCAAAAGGGCATGTACACCCTGTTAGGGATTTTTCTTGCAAGAATACTCTTAAAATAATATGAATTCTTTCTCTTGTATATTTCCAATTTACCATATGCAAGAAAAGCCTAATTTATGATGATTGGATAAGATCCTCCTTTTTTTAGATCCACAGACTTATGCATGTATTACCTTTGAATGATTACTAACTTACAGTACCATTATAGTGGATTATGTCTTCTTACTATTTTGCTAAATGGATTTTACTCTAACAATAAGTAGATAACTATGCAAATGAATGTGATTAACCTGATACAAAGCTTAATAAGCCAAACTATTATCTTGACAATGGAAAATAGTAATGTGATAAGGATTCTCATCCTTATTCCTTTTATAGTTCTCTGAACTTAGTATGGACAACCTATTTGATTCTGTCTTGAAGGAATCAGCAAACTAAATTGTATACTTTGTGAATACAATTACTTATGAATGTATTCTTTCTTAATGAATGTAATGTAATTTGATTGATTGATCTTAAATATTGGATGATGAATGATTACTTGGTAAGCCATAAACCAGTGCTTGATCCTATGGGAAACAGAGTCAATCTTGAATATAAATCCACAATAAGGTGACTAATGAAAATAAATGTAATCTAGATATAATTCCTTACAAACTATCCACTCACTAGTATAACTTTGTTTGTCAGATCTTAATATCAATATTCAGCTTCTTAGAATCATATGAAAGAATTATTCCTTCCTTGAAGGACCTCACAAATGATTTCACAACTACCTTGTAGTTGATGTATTTAAATGACTTACAAATAAACACATAAAAGCTTGAACAAAGATAAAAGAGACAACACAAGATATAAAATAGAGATTGTAATGTGTTTTATTAATGTCTAGCTGCTTCAAAATACATTCAATAGACCAAAAATACAGAGGCTCAGACAAAATTGTAGTAGTCTGCCCTATAATTATATTCCATCATATTTCAAAATGTTACAATAAGATCTATTTATAAGCTAAAACCATCTTGGAATCCTTAAGAAGTAAGGATGAAAAAATCTTTGGATGGTTTTAAGACCTAACCCTAAAATATAGAAAAGACAAAAGAAAGGAAGGAACCAAGCGATGGATGGACAAAAATAAGAATGAAATATGATTTTGTTCTTTGTCTTCTTGTGGTCTCTGGCACCTTTGTCTGTATGTGTTTAGTATAGCTTCTGATATTTGTAGTGGGACCTAGTGACCGCCATTACAGGCTAATTTATACTAGTCTTTAAGATAACCAACCTTCCTATGCACAAAGAGCAGGTGCCATGTGTCATCCTATTCTTCATCAATAATATCCAGGTTAATAGTGATAAGATTTTTCTTCTTGGGCTTTGTTAAAATACCCCATGCTATGACATCATCTTCCTTTGGCCATTCAAAGCTCTGAATGTTCTCAAATTGGGTCTTCTATCTTTCCCACCTTGCATCCGTAATGCTTTTGACATCTGTAATGAACTTTTTGAAATATGTTTCTTCCTTAAAGGCTTCATCTAAAATCTTTTTATATCTTTCCATATATAATTCTCCCTTGTTAGAAACATACACCTCTTTATTAGGTAGCACAATATCAAATTCTGAGCTCCATACCCCTAGTGGCTTGATCTGATTATCTTCTCATCTCATTGGTGGCACAAATCTATTATAATCAGGCACAAACATATTAATTCTAGCCTCAATCTGATTTTCTTTGCCTTTGAAAAAGGACAAGGTTACCCCTATTTTTTCTTTCTCCTCCCCAACCTGGGTAACTATCTTTGGCAAATCTGATCTTAGTGGTTGCAAAGATGCTAGCCTCTCAAATAGTCCAATTCTCACTAACCATGTAGCATAGTAAGGGTTCAAAATTGAAACAAAATTGTTTACTTCCACTTGCAGGCCTGGAAATTTACCATAGGCACCATATAATATATCCAACTTATCCTTTAAAATATTGATCCTATGTTGCAAAATTTCATTCAATGCTCCTAAAACAACATTATTATGGTCACTAATCTCCTGCTTTGTCTCTGCTACAACATAATCTATTTCCTTTGTTTGAACTTTACCACCTGTTCCTTATTTGTGCACTGCAGGGGCTACTTTAGGCATCTCTACCAATTTTTGTGTCAATTCCTTTATTATCTTCTCATGTGCATTCATTTTTATCAGACACAACTCCGTATCCTTAACTATATCACTAGTTTCACTAGCCAGTTTATTAAATGTCTTGGACATCTGGGAAGCCTTAGCTTCATTCAATTGTGCAAAATGGGTGAGAACCTGAGAAATTTCCAAGTCTCCTATGTTTTGGATAGACCATTTTCCCCCTCCATTTTCTCTTATATATTCAGCAAGGATGGCATCTGATCCTTTGGAGCTAAGCTGCACATTTCAAGGGTTTGGGATTTTGGATTATATCAAAATCCTCTTATCATTTCTCCAACCTAGATTTCTTATGATAGCTTGACATCAGGTTGCTTCATTATTTGGCCAATTATGAAAGTTGAGGCTAAGTCCCGAGCTTCCACCAACAATAATCCACTGGACTTTACCAACTTCCTAGCTTCTTCTGGTGTTATTTCTTCTTAATCAGGATCATATTCTTGTAATACTTGCAAGGCCTCACTTGTCACCAGATCTCCTGTCGCCAATTGTAATTATGCCCCCACATGCTTCTTCTTGTTCCAAATAAGAAAATATTTAAAATATTTAGTCTTGATAAAGTTATCATCACTTAAGAATTTCCTTTGATGCAAAAATCTCTCATCTATGCATGTTAGAAGATGCAATTCAACTTCCTCTTCATCATCTTTCTGCAAATTTTTTCCTAGTCTTATTTTCTTCTAAGTTGATGATCTTAGGCTCTATCACCAGTGATGAGAGCACCAATTCTATCCTTTTTCTTTTCTCTTCTTATTGTTAGATGGATCCCCTATTTCTACTCTTTGTTTCTTTAATGGGGGCTCATTAGTGACTTTAGTCTTAGGTACCTCTGTCAGGTCAATTACATTTTCTCCTTCTACTACCTATTCTGCAAAAAATGGTTGATCCATTAGAGGGGGGCTAGGAACTGAGTAGCCTCCATCAGTATCCTTTTCATATTCTGATGAAGAATTCCCTTTATGATCTTTATCCTTAACTTCAAGTGCATCCTCAAGTTGTTCACATAACACATGGTAAGACTCAATCATGGCATCGAGTATTTTTAGATATGGTAATGTTGGGAAGAAACCCCCAAAAGAGATTCCTTTCCTATTCACTTGTCTGTCCAAATCCATTAATTCATTAAATTTATCCTCCTAGTTGTGGTCTCCTGGCCATTTGTCAACATATTGGCATGGCCTCAGCAATTGCAGCACCTTCACTGGTAGCCGAGTCTTTTCTACACCCAAACACTTGAGGATTGGATATACCATCCAATTCTGAAAAGCACAAAATTCATTTTCTCTAGATGTGTAGTTCCATACCCTTAACCAAAATTGTATTGGGTTGGCTTGATTTTGATAAAACCTCTAAGGCCTCAAATTCTGGCAATTCATAAGGGGAAAGTTGTAATACAAAATTAAATGCATCAATATGGAATAATGCATGAATTTAGGGTTTTTCTCCTTGTTTTGGATATCAATAAACCCTTGATGCATTTTGTCAATTATATAGTGAATATAATCATAGCCTGTGCTAATATGAGGGATTTGCATATCTAAAACAATCATAAGGATATCTGCATTTATTCTCCCAGGCCCTCCATCCACTCCCAAAACTCTTCATAATGCCTATGAAATGTACTTCATATAAAATTTGAGGTCCTTATAGTAGTAGGGAGCATTTCCTAGGATAGGCGCTATGTAATTCTTCATCTTTCTGGGCACATGATACTCCTGAATCAACTTTGATGCAACACCAGACTCTCTTGTATATCTGGCTTCTGAACCTTTTAAATTTATCTTCGTAGACATTGGATAATATACATTAAACACCTTCATGAATCAATTTATATCTAGGGTTATGAGGGATTTTTGATCATCCCTTTTTATGGTCGTGGTAAGAACATCATACCTACTGGCCATCTCTAGAATGAAATCAACATCTACAAAAATATCAGGGACTACTAATTTTGCTAACCCGTAAGTCCATGGGTTTGAAATAGGAACAGGTTCATCACTATTTTTGAAAAATTATTTTAAAAGTGAATAAATAGAAGAACCTGGAGTTTTAACATCCCTAATATATGACAAATCATCAATGAGATTGTCGGCATTTACCTTTATATTTTGGCTGGATCCATGAAACAAAGTGATAAATTCTTCTGAGTAATTCATCTTCCCTTGCATATCTTCCTCTGCATCCCCACTTTTCCATCTGGTAGAAGCAACACTCACTACTTGACTCGTTCTATCCTTTGTTCTGATCACACCTTATCTTTACCAATATTGAAACAAATCTATCCACAAAATACTCACTTCTAACTGTAAGTCACTCAATTTATTTTAGAGCACTGATTATAACTCAAATTCCCTAGATTCTAGAATGAAAACCTACTTGTTTCACTCTATAAATCCTAGTAGCTTTATTTTCTGCACACACTGGTTACTTAGCAAGTTTCACTTTGAAAAACAATAAAACTTTTGGTAAATTCAATGGTTAACAATAGAATCTCTTTATTTCATAACCATCAATGAAAAAATCATATATTTGCAATTCAATCACTTCTGCCTTCAATTATTCATGTTTTTAAATAAATTTCTTTTCCTAGCTGTAGCCTCTGAAAGTTACAAGAGATCAAATTTGAATGAGTGTCTTTTCATAAAAAACCCTTATTATATTCGAAGAGGATCCTGATTTGATCTAATTAGCTATCTTTAATATAGCTCAGATACCTCTTAATAGGCTATCATAAATCTCTTAACTTCCATTGACTGGCAACTGTACATCTTGGTACCGAAGAAAAGTCTTTGCTCAAAATTTGGGTCTCTTATTAGCGACCTTGCAAATGCATTGTCTCCTTATCGCTGAGAGTTACCCTTAACTATGGTTTCTTTCTAAGAC
Organism: Thuja plicata; assembly: GCA_018584345.1. Classification (NCBI taxonomy): domain Eukaryota; kingdom Viridiplantae; phylum Streptophyta; class Pinopsida; order Cupressales; family Cupressaceae; genus Thuja; species Thuja plicata. Next base: position 4,453,797 of record MU224884.1, read on the forward strand.
TTGGCAACTGCCAGGATCAACTTTCTGATCAATGGTTATCTCTTAGTCACCAAATGAAATTATTTAACTCATTTTATTTCTGAGACACTACGACTAAGGCTTCTAATAACTCATCTTAAACCTTGGTTTCCTTTTAAAGACTTGGCGACTGTGTAATCTCCTTTTCACTAAGAAAATCTTTTAAATTTGTATTTACTTTGAGATAAAGCGACTATACTTTATCTCATAATTGGTGAATAAATTTTCACTTGTCACATTTATCTAGAGATCACCCGACTATCATAGATCTTCTTTCATTTGCATCTGATGGTATGTGCTAAGTCTCCAAATCTTCAAGGCAAACCCTAATTTATTATGAGAGTATGCGACTATCATCTCTAAGTTGCCAGACATATTCTTTACTTTAAAATTTTCTAAGAGACTACGCGACCGTTGCATATTTGAACACGTGTCTCAATGTTATCCTTTTGTCTCTTAATCGCTGAATCATTTTTGAATTTTTAAACTTTCTCTGTGACTTAATGCCAACTATTGGATCTTCTTCTAATCTGATGGTTTTTGCCAAGTCTCATGATTTTTATTTAACTCTTACTTTCTTCTGCGACCCAAAGACTAAAATTAACATTGAAAATTGACATTTAACTCTAATTTACTTAGGAGACTTCATGACCAAAGGAACTTAGTGTCGCTGAAATATTTTCACACTCCTGTGTTTATTATGAGACTTCCCGACCACCATTAGATGAAACTGAAGATGGACGATCTGCATTAAGTCTCCCTTCCATTTGAAGTATATTATTTTCTTTGTGAAACAATGCGACCAAGACATTTTTGGTAATTCTCATAATAAAATAGAATATTCTCAGAGCTTTAAGAGACTTTGTGACCCGACTTTAAAAAAGGAACATGACATATCAGAGACTTTAAGTTGCAATAAAGTAACTTCAAAATTGAATTATAACTGAGAGAATTAGGGTTTTTGCCATTTTTGAATAGAGGATGACCTAGGACTTAGGGTTTTTTGCATTCTTTCTTGATTTTGGCTTGAAGATAATTATTTACAGAGGTATTTAGACAAGTTCAGATGGATTTTCAACTCTTAAGCATGGAAATTTCTGAGGATATCAAAAAAATTCTGGCAAACTTTGAAACTGGAAAAAGAACCAACAGTGGTTATATCTAGGGATGTTTAAACACAAGTTTCTATCAAGAACAACAAAATCTTTGGTTGTAGATCACTCAAAAGATGCTGACTAACCTATTGCAGAAAGAAACACACAGCTGAAAGAAACACACTTATTTACATATGATACAAAATTTACTTATGCATAAAATTTTCATTCTCAACTGAAGAAAGGCTTGAAGAACAACCCATCCAATGGCAATTCAAATTCTTCCTCATCCATGTTATTCAATATATAGGAATCTTTACCAAAGCTATGAGAAACAATAAAGGGACCAAGCTATAAGGATTCAAACTTCTTGTGTTTCCCTTTATCCTCTGCTCTTACATTCCATTGGAGTACTAGATCACCAGGTATAAAATTTCTGCTACCATCTCTCTTATCAAAAAGATACTTCATTTTATATTGTATTTTTATATTCTCTTTCTGACCTTGTCTTCTGATTTCATCAAGCTCTGCTAATTGCATTATTCTATCTTTCATTGGGTCAGACATTTCTAGCTCTACTTCCTGAGTAAACTTGTATACTGGTAACAAATTGCTCATAGGTGTTTTAGACTGTAAACCATACACAAGTTTAAAAGGTGACTTACCAGTTGCTTTCTTGACTATTATTCTATCAGCCCATAGAGCTAGTTTCAACTTTGTGTGCCAAGCTCTTTTGTTATTTTTCAAGGTCTTCTTTAGAATCTTCAAAATGCTTTTAGTGCTAGATTTTGACTAGCCATTTTCCTGAGGATGATATGGGGATGAATAAGACATTATGATCCCATATTCATTGCAAAAATTCTTGATTTCACCTAATCTAAAACACATAGCATTATCCACCACTAGCTTGGCAGTGACACCAAATCTGGTCAGAATGTTTTCTAGTAAAAAATCAATAACTACTTTGCTTGTTTCTTTTTTAGTGGGAATAGCTTCAATCCACTTTGTAAAATAGTTAGTGGAAACAAGTATCCAACTATGTCCTCCACTGGATTTCTCTGACAAATATCCAATAAAATCAATACCCCACATTTTAAAAGGTGTTTTAGCACTCATAGGGTTCAACAACAGGGCACCTGAGAACTTTAACTTATTTGAGAACCTCTGGCAAGGCTCGCATTTTCTGAAAAATGCATGAGTATATTTAAATATACTAGGTCAATAATATCTAGCCCTCAAAATCTTATGGGCAGTGGTCTTAGCGGAAAAATTCCCTCCACATACTCCAACATGCATTCAACTAGTACTTTCTTAGCTTGGCTCTTATATAAACATAACAATAGTACACCATTTCTGTCCTTCCAATACAATTCTCCTTGAACTAGGGTGTACTTATGAGATTTTAATTTAAGACTCCTCTTTTGATTGTCTAACATGACTTCAGAACACTTGGCATTCTTAAGGTAATACACGATATCAACATAGAATGATGTTCTTTCAATACTTGTTATTGTTGAATCTTGTATCACTATATTATTCACTTGTACCAAGTCTAAATTTTCTTCTGTCATAAGTTTTTCTAGACCTTTTCCTCTAACCAATTTAGTAATATGGATTTCTAAGTTAAATTCCTAAATTCTATTAATCCATTTACATCTCTTACGAGTCACTTCTAATTGGGTAAGGATGTCCTTTACTACTGAATGAGGTACATATGCAAGAAATTTGGCACAAACTAGATAGGGTCTAAATGATTTAACAACTTTAACCAATGCATATGCCTTCTTCTCCGTCATTTCATAATTTAACTCTACAACTTGGAGAGACTTGCTAAATAATACAATTGGATGTTCAAATCCCTTTTCATCTTTCTGAAGTAAAACAACAACAATAGTATGAAAAGCTGCAAATGAGAACAAAGAAAAGGGCTTACTATAATAAGAAGATTTTAAAATAGGGGCCTCCTATATTGCTTGCTTAATTTTTTCAAATGCTAACTAAGTTTCTTCATTCCACTGGAACTTTGCATCTTTCTTTAGTAACTTAATGATTGGCTTGACAATTTCAGCAAAATTTGCAATGAATCTTCTAACAAAATTGATCTTTCCTAGGAAAGATTACACACCTTTTATATTCTTTGGAGCAGTGACCTTTTAATTCTATTCTCTCAAGGTCTATCCTTACTCCATCTTTAGACACTATATGTCCCAATAGCTTTCCTTCTATGACTGCAAATTGACACTTTCTAGGATTTAGTGATTCACCATATTCTAAAGCTTTGTTGAAAATGTTTTCTAGATGTTCACAATGATCCCCTGCTTTCTTAGAAAATGTAGTCAAATAATCTTGGTAGATAACCATGAATAAATCAATAAACTCTTTAAATGCTACATCCATGGCTCTCTGAAAATTTTCTCCAACATTTATTAGTCCAAGTGAGATTCTAACATATACATAAGCTCCCCATGGAGTAGTAAATGCAGTCTTAAACTATTCTGAATCTTTTACAAGTACCTTTTTGTAGCCTGAAAAGACATCCATCATAGATAATAGGTCACAACCAGTAACCTTATGCAACATTGCTTCCATATTTGGTAGAGAATAATTGTCTTTCAAGGATGCAATGTTCATATTTCTGAAATCAACACACAATCTTATATCACCATTCTTTTTTCTCACTGGTACTAGATTTGAAACCCAAGTTGAATGTCTGATAGGATGGATAATTCTTGCATCCTTTAATTTCATCAAATCTTGTTGCATCTTGGGAGCCAACAATGGATTAATGAGTTTATGTTTTTTTCTGAATGGTCTCACATTTGTTTTGAGTGGGATTTCATGCTGGAAAATGTCTTCCCTATAAGCTTTTAAATCTTCATATGACTATGCAAACACATTCTTATGTTTTCTAAATAATTTTATTAAATTGGTTTTGACATGGGAATCCAATCCTTTTCCAATAAAAACTATCTAAGGAGTGGCCTCTGATCCCAATTGTATCTCCTCTAAATCCTCAATCTTGGCATTGCATATTCTTGTTGTATGTTCATTCTGACTACCAAACAATGCCTCTAGTTCTACCAATCCCTTAGGAATCTGGTTAGAACTTTGTTGGACAACCTCATCCCCCAATATATAATCCTTACCATCAATGACCTCAAGAAAATTATTGCAATCTATGTGTTGGTCTTCATAATGATCAAGGCATTGAAGAAATCTAAGGATATATTGGTCATCTTCAAATACTTTCCAGTTGTAATTATTGTCAGGGACAACTGGTATTTTTTTAACCTCAACAATTGATACCCCATTTAAGGTCAAATCATTAGTTTTCAAAGCAACATTAGCTAAGGAATCTGCCATAATATTTTTATACCTTTCTATCCAATTTATATTGAAGACATCAAAAAATTCAATTTGGTCCCAAATAGCATGTCTATACATTTTCAGTCTATCATTCTTCACAACATATTTGGACCTTACTTGGGCTACCACTAACTCTGAGTCACCATAGACTTTTAAACACTTTATACCTTGTTTAGCAACAATGTCTATCCCTAGAAACAAAGCTTCATATTCTGCTATATTGTTTGTACACTGAAAAGATAGAAAAAATGAATATTTAAATGTAGTACCTGATGGAGAGATAAGTAAAACTCCAGCTCTTGATCCTTCTTTTGAACAGGCTCCATAAAAACACATTTTCCATAAACCATCACTCTTTGTAGTTAACTCCTTCACCAAAGGATCAACATTCTTACATTGGTGAGCACTCCTTTTTATTCTGAAATTTTCCGTATCAATATCAACACAATAATTAATATTTGTATCCTCATGCAATTCTATCATATGAGGTGTTCTTCCCTCTCTAGAAACCTTTACATTATTCCCATCTATATTGAAAGTGGAATAGGATGAATCACACTGAATATTGCCCCTCATTGAAGCACTCCATTTTCTAGACAAAAACATACCATAATGTGGTGGAATATCAACCACCAGTACACTTATAGTCAATATTGTATTTGGGCATATGGCTAATTTGTAAGGTAAGGCTTCAATGGTTCCAACAATAGGGATTTATCTTGAATACATTGCTTGACACCTCCCATGAGGAGTATCTACTTGCAATCCCATGGATCTCATGATTTCTACAGGCATGACTATATTAGATTCTCTTGAGTCTATCATACAATTTTTTAGCATCTTTCCTTTTATTACCAATGTTAAGAAAAAGGGGTCAACAACCCCTATAGAAGTATTTGTGTTTAGGTAAATATGAGGGATCTCAAAATCATCCCCTCAGGGTCCTTTCCCTTATTGTTGAATTTATTTTTCAATATATTCTAGTTTCTGAGGCTTTACTGGTGATACATTATTTAATACTGAAAGAACTTTTTCTTTGTGCTCTTTTATCCTCATCATTTCTAGGAATGGGACCTTCATAGTCATCTGAGATAAACACTGGCCCATATCCACCGGAGTGTATTTTACATCAGAGGTTTTAGGTTTTTCTATAATAATATTGTTTTCCTCTATCTGACTGTTCACATTAGGCTCTTCCTTCTTAGATTTCTTATTTTCAACTTTGGGGGAGGAAGAACTTTCTTCTAGTACTTTATACTTTTCTACATGTACATCTTTCGACTCACTAGCTTTGTTTACTATTTTGAAATTAGGTTTGCTTAAATTTTCCCCAGTTCCATCTCTTTTTGGTACATATTTGGCATCTATTTTATTTTATTTAATGAAGATGCCCACTGGTTGACTACCAACATTACCCACAACTCTATTTTTTAGGTGATAGTTTTTTCTTGCTTTATTCACTAGATCAACATTGATTCTAGATTTTTCTTCCTTTGAGGGCTTTCTTATAGTAGTAGAGCCTTGACTATTCTGTGCATAACATCTTATATCATCAAATTCCTCTTCATCAGTGTTCTATAGGACTTTTTGGTGATATAATTCTGTTCTTCTTTGTGAACTATACATGTCATGGCTCTCAGTTTCTTCTTCTAAATCTACATCAGAACATGCATATGCATTAGTCATATCACACCTATTATGATCACATAGCTCATCTTCTTCACATTCTTTCTCTTCATTAGAAATGATGTCTAAGGCTACAATACAAAAATCAAGGTTGTGTGGGGCTTGACAAACCTCACACCAGTAAGTGTCACTACACATATTTACAACATTTTTATGTAATGGATCAGGGGTCCTATTTTCTGGTTTATCTTTTCTAGGTGGAGCAATAGGCTTCCCTTCCTTGAATTGAGTACCATAGGGACATTTTTGCATCCTATTTTGTGGGTTATAGTTATTATTATAGGATGTTATGTTATTCTTTTGAGCTTTTTACTCTTTATACTCAGGCTCTTTGCTCCTACTAAAGTGAGCATCATCTCTTCTTCCCCTTTTCCCTGATACTCTTCTATTCATCTCTATGTTTATTTCTATCTTGTATGCATCTGTGAGACTTCTAGGATTTTTATCTCTAAGTGCATAACCCATTTTTGAATCAAAATCATTCAGGTATGTAGCCAGACATACCTTCTCATCTAGCTTGATTTTTTTAAAGAGCTTGTGCATACCTCTCTTAAATCTTGTATTGAACTCAGTAAACTCATCATTGAAATTATTTTTTTATGTTATTGAATTCATTTAGCAAGAACTCCTCATTGGTCTTTTCACCATATTGGTCTTTGAATAAATCTACTAGTTCATCCATAGATGCAATTGAACCATTAGAGAATCCTCTAAACCATTCTCTAGCATCCTCTACTAGAGATTGAACAAATAACATCATAAGGACATCTTAATGATTAATATTTAAATCATCTATAATATCTATGAATTTTCTTAAATGAAATTCACAGGAAATGACATTTTTTCCTGAAAACTTAGGGAGTTTTTATCCAATATCATTAGGAACAACATTAGGATAACCAGGAATGCCAATAAAATTAAATTTCTTGTACCTTTCTGGGTGCAATGGCCTCCTTTGGAATTTTTCATCCTCCTGGAAGGAAATCACCTTGGTCTTTGAAGATGTAGTATTTTCACCATCAACATAAGAATATTTGTAAGATTGCAAATAGTCAATATTTTTCCTCATCTCCAAGGTAGAAGCTTCTAATTCTTCTTTCTCCAAATTTTTTTCCATATTTTCTTTATCTCTTCTTGATCTTTCAAGTTCAATGTCTAACTTAGACATTTGTTCAGTCAGGACTTTATGTGTTTTTGGTTCCTCAACTTCATTTTCAGTAAATTTCTTTTTACCTTTATGCCTAAAGGTTTGAGGACCTAAACCTTTGTGGGTTTTTGGAGTCTCTAGGTCTCTGCGAGACCTCTCAACATTTTTTGCAGCTTGATGTCTTAGAGATCTTCTTCTAAACTTGTCAACATGTTTCTGCTCATGTTTTTTATTTTTTTCATCTTTTTCCCTTTTATTTTTCTGAATAAGGGCTAGTTGTCTTATGAGGATTCTTTCTTCCTCAACAAGCTCATCAGAAGGAACTTTAGAGTCTGAGATAATTGTGCCAGTTCCTTCTCTCTTACTAGAAGTAGTAGTAACTATATATGTTTCTAGTCCAAGGTCTGGGGCATTTTTGTACTCTGAGGTGTTCCCCTCATGACTAGAATGATTGGTATCCTTCCTTCTAGTGCTATTCTCTTCATTTCTAGGAGAAGAGTCATTAATGTTAGCTTGGTTCTTCTTCTTTCTCCAAGACATCCTAGTTATTGAAGTAGTGGGGATCCCACTATCCAAATCAACTTCTGGATTATCTCTCATTCTTGACCTAGTATTCATATTTGTAAAAATGTTTCACTTTTGCACTGATTATAGAGATTTTCTTTTAGATTCGCCACCCAAAACAAGCTTGGGAAATATGAATACTACTAGAATGGCCTAGATTGGAAAGAAACTCAATTGTGGTATTTATAAATCAATCTTCAACTAGAGATTATGGAGTAGTACTTTTTTCCCTAGCAGAGTCGCTAGTTTGTTAGTGTGACTCCGATGGGAAAACTTAATCTATGGTATTCAAAATTAAATCTTCTTCAACTAGCGTCTAAGATAATTCTTTTTCTCCCTAGCAGAGTTGCCAATTTGGTAGGGATTTTTCTTGCAAGAATACTCTTAAAATAATAGGAATGCTTTCTCTTGTATATTTCCAATTTACCATATGCAAGAAAAATCTAATTGATGAGGATTGGATAATATCCTCCTTTTTTGAGATCCACAGACTTGGGCAAGTATTACCTTTGAATTATTACTGACTTACAACACCATTATAGTGGATTATGTATTCATACTAATTTTATAAATTCCTTTTACTATATCAATAAGTAGATAACTATGCAAATGACTGTGATTAACCTGATACAAAGCTTAATAAGCCAAACTATTGTCTTGACAATAGAAAATAGTAATGTGAAAAGGATTCTCATCCTTCTTCCTTTTATAGTTCTCTAAAATTTGGAGGGGCAACCTATATGATTCTCTCTTGAAGGAATCAACAAACTGAATTGTATACTCTGTGAATACAATTAGCTATGAATGTATGCTTTCTTATGAATGTAATGTAATTTTATTAATTGATCTTAAATATTGGATGATGAACAATTACTTGGTAAACCATAAACCAGTGCCTGATCCTATGGGCAACAGAGTCAATCTTGAATATAAATCCACAATCAGGTGACTAATGAAAATAAATACAATCTAGATAGAATGCCTTACAAACTATCCACTCACTCCTATAACTTTGTTTATTAGATCTTAATATCAATATTCAGCTTCCTGGGATCATATGAAAGAATTATTCCTTTCTTGAAGGACCTCACAAATGATTGCACAACTACCTTGTAGTTGATGTATTTAAATGCCTTACAAATAAACACATAAAAGCTTGAAAAAAGATAAAAGAGACAATACAATATATAAAATAGAGATTGCAATGTATTTTATTAATGTCTAACTGCTTCAAAATACATTCAATAGACCAAAAGTACAGAGGCTCAGAAAAAATTGTAGTAGTCTGCCCTGTAATTATATTCCATCATCTTTCAAAATGTTACAATAAGCTCTATTTATAGGCTAAAACCATCTTGGAATCCTTAAGAAGTAAGGATGCAACAAGCTTATGATGGTTTTAAGACCTAACCCTAAAATATAGAAAGGACAAAAGACAGGAAGGAATGAAGTGGTAGATGGACAAAAATGAAGAATGAAATTTAATTTTGTTCTTTGTCTTCTTGTGATCTCTGGCACCTTTTTCTGTATGTGTTCAAGATATCTTCTGATATTTGGAGTGAGACCTAGTCACCGCCATTATAGGATAATTTACACTAGTATTCAAGATAACTAACCTTCCTTTGCTCAAAGAGCAGGTGCCATATGTCCTCCTATTCTTCATAAATAACATCTAGGTCAAAAGTGATAGGATTTTTATTCTTGGGATTTGTTAAAACATCCCATCCTGTAACATCATCTTCCTTTGGCCATTCAAAGCTCTGAATGTTCTCCAATTGGGTCTTCTATCTTTCCCACCTTGCATCTATAATGCTTTTGACATTTGTAATGAACTTGTTGAAATCATTTTTTGCCTTAAAGGCTTCATCTAAAATCTTGTTATATCTTTCCATATCTAATTCTCTCTTGTTAGAAACATACACCTCTTTATTAGGTAGCACAATGTCAAATTCTGAGCTCCATACCCCTAGTGTCTTGATCTATTTATCTTCTGATCTGATTGGTGGCACAAATATGTTGTAATTAGGCCCAAAAATATTAATTCTAGCCTCAATATTATTTGCCTTGCCTTTGAAAAAGGATAAGGTTACCCCTATCTATTCTATCTCCTCCCCAACTTGGGTTTCTATCTCTGGAAGATCTGATCTTAGTGGTTGCAAAGATGCTAACCTCTCCAATAATTTGGTTATCATCGACCATGTAACATAGTAAGGGTACAAAATTGAAAAAAAATTGTTTACTTCCACTTGTAGGCCTGTAAATTTACCATAGGAACCATATACTATATCCACCTTATCCTTTAAAACATTGGTCCTATGTTGCAAAATTTCATTCAACACTCCTAAAACAACATTGTTATGCTCACTAATCCCCTTCTCTATCTCTGCTGCAACATACTTTGTTTCCTCTATTTGAACTTTGGCATTTGTTATGTCTTTGTGCACTATAGGGGCAATTTCAGGCATCTCTAGTAATTTTTGTGTCAATTCCTTTATTATCTTCTCCCTTGCATTCATTTTTATCAGACACAACTCCCTATCCTTAACTATATCACTAGTTTCACTAGCCAGTTTATTAAATCTCTTGGACATCTGGGAAGCCTTAGCTTCATTCAATTGTGCAAAATGGGTGAGAACCTAAGAAATTTCTAAGTCTCTAGTGTTCTAGACATACCAAATTATCTTGTCCCCCTCCATGTTCTCTTGTATATTTGGCAAAGATGGCTTCTGATCCTTTGGAGCTAAGCTCCACATTTCTACAGCCTGGGATTTTGGATTATATCCAAATCCTCTTATCATTTCTCCAACCTAGAATTTTGATGATAGCATGACATCAACTTTCTTAGTTATTTGGTCAATTATGAAAGATAAGGCTAAGTCCCATCCTTCCACCAACAACATTCCACTGGACTTTACCAACTGCCTAGCTTCTTCTGGTGTTATTTCTTTTGAATCAGGATCATATTCTTGCAATACCTGCAAGGCCTCACTTGTCCCTGGATCTCCTTCTATCAATTGCAACTATGCCCCCACCTACTTCTGCTTGTTCCAAAGAAGAAAATATTTAAACTCTTTAGTCTTTATAAAGTTATCATCACTTAAGAATTTATCTTGATGCAAAAATATGTCATCTGTGCATGTTAGAAGAGGCAATTCAATTTCCTATTCATCATCTTTCTGCAACTTTTTTCCTAATCTTATCTGCTTTCTAAGTTGATGATCATAGGCTTTATCACCAATGATGAGAGCACCAATTCTATCCTTTTTTTTTTTTTCTTTCTTCTTATCAGGAGATGGCTCCCCTATTTCTACTCTTTGCTTCTTTAATGGGGACTCATTAGTGACTTCAGTCTCAGGTACCTCTGTCAGGTCAATTACATTTTCTCCTTCTGCTGCATGTTCTGCAACAAATGGTTGATCCATTGGAGGGGGTTAGGAACTGAATAGCCTCCATCACTATCCTTTTCATATTCTGATGAAGAATGCCCTTTATGGCTTTTATCCTTCACTTCAAGTGCATCCTCAAGTTGTTCACATAACACATGGTAAGACTCAATCATGGCATCAAGTATTTTCAGATATGGTAATACTTGGAAGAAACCCCCAAAAGAGATTCCTTTCCTCTTCACTTATCTCTCCAAATCCATTAATTCATTAAATTTATAATCCCTTTGATTGAATTCTTCATCCTCCATTATGTTTCTAATGAGGTCCTCCTCCATACATTGCTCATGTTCTTTAGTATAGGGAATAGTAGGTGTTAAGAGCTTCTTGGAACTCATTGTGAAACCTTCTATGTCAGTGTATCTACATAGGGCTACATTCATCCTATAATGGCTTAACCAATTATTCATTGGATCCACTTCCCTTTTTCCGATTGTGAATTTGTAGATCAAGAATTGTCTAGGGGTAAATGTACCCTTTCTATGAGGAGCCAGGTGCTCCCTATCTGTTAAAATCAACTTTCGGATGAATTCCATTGCTGCAATTCTAGGTGGCAAATGGAATGGTAGAACATGGGTTGGGTGAGTACAACCATAAACCCTTATCAAAGTGTAATTCTTTTCATAGTTAAATTCCTCCTAGTTGTGGTCTCCTAGCCATTTGTCAACATATTGGTATGGCCTCAACAATTGCAACACCTTCACTGGTACCCTAGTATTGTCTACACCCAAACACTTGAGGATTGGATATACCATCCAATTTTGAAAAGAATAGAAGTAATTTTCTCTAAATGTGTAGTTCCATACCCTTAACCAAAATTGTATTGGGTTGGCTTGATTTTGATAAAACCTCTGAGGCCTCAGATTCTAGCAATTCATAAGGGTAAAGTTGTAATATAGAATTAAATGCATCAATATGGAATAATGCATGAATTTAGGATTTTTCTCCTTGTTTTGGATATCAACAAACCCTTGATGTATTTTTTCAATTATATACTAAATATAATCATAGCCTATGCTAATATGAGGGATCTGCATATCTAAAATAGTCATAAGGATATCTGCACTTATTCTCTTAGGCCCTCCATCAACTCCCAAAACTCTACATAGTGCATAAAAAATGTACTTCATATAAAATTTGAGGTCCTTATAGAAGTAGGGAGCATTTCCTAGGATAGGTGCTATGTAATTATTCATCTTTCTAGGAACATGATACTCCTGAATCAACTTTGATGCAACACCAGACTCTCTTGTATATCTGGCCTCTAAACCTTTTAAGTTTATCTCCATAGACATTGGATAATATACATTGAATTCCTTCATGAATGAATTTCATTCTAGGGTTATGAGGGATTTTCCATCATCCCTTTTTAAGGTCATGGTAAGGACATCATACCTACTGGCCATCTCTAGAATGAAATCAACATCTACAAAAATATCAGGGACTACTAATTTTTCTAATCCACAAGTCCATGGGTTTGAAATAGGAATAGGTTCATCACTATTTTTGAAAAAGTAATTGAAAAGTGAATAACTAGAAGAACCTAGATTTTTAGCATTGCTAATGAATGACAAATCATCAATGAGATTGTTGGCATTTACCTTTCTATTTTGGCTGGATCCAGCCAACAAAGTGATAAATTCTTCTGATTAATTCCTCTTCGCTTTCATATCTTCCTTTGCATCCCCACTTTTTGCACTGGTAGAAGAAATTCTCACTACTTGACTCATTCTATCCTTTGTTCTGATCGCACCTTATCTTTACCAATATTGAAACAAATCTATCCCCAAAACACTCACTTTCAACTATAAGTCACTCAATTTCTTTTGGAGCATTGATTATCACTCAAATTCCCTAGAGTCTAGAATCAAAACCTACTTGTTTCACTCTATAAATCCTAGTGGCTCTATTTTCTACACACACTGATTACTTAGCAAGTTTCACTCTGAAAATAATAAAACTTTTGGTAAAATTCAATGATTAACAATAACATCTATTTATTTTAGAACCATCAATGCAAAATTCATATATTTGCAATTCAATAACTTCTACCTTCAATTCTTCATGATTTGAAATAAGTTTATTTTCCTAGCAGTAGCCTCTGAAAGTGAAAAGAGATCAAATTTGAATGAGTGCCTTTTCATAAAAAAACCCTTATTATATTCGAAGAGGATCCTGATTTGATCTGATTGGCTATCTTTAATATAGCTCAGATACCTCTTAATAGGCTATCTTAAATCTCTTAACTTCCATTGGGTGGGAAGTGTACATCTTGGCGCTGAAGAAAAGTCTTTGCTCAAAATCTGGGTCTCTTATTAGCGACCTCGTGACTGCATTGTCTCCTTATCTTTGAGAGTTATCCTTAACCATGGTTTCTTTCTGAGACTTGGAAACTTCCACATGATCAACTTTCTGATCAATGGTTATCTCTTAGTCACCAAATGAAATTACTTAAATCATATTCTTTCTGAGACCCCGTGACTAAGGCTTCTAATAACTCATCTTAAACTTTGGTTTCCTTTTAGAGACTTGGTGACTGTGTAATCTCCTTGTCATTGAGAAAACCTTTTAAATTTTAATTTACTTTGAGATAAAATGACTATACTTTATCTCATAATCACTGAATAAATTTGCACTTGTCACATTTATCTAGACATTACCCGACTACTATAGATCTTCTTTCGTCTACATCTGAAGGTCTATGCTAAGTCCCCAAATCTTCAAGGAAAACCCTAATTTATTATGAGTCTATGCAATTATCATCTCTAAGTCACTAGATATATTCTTTACTTTAAAATTTTCTTAGAGACTATGCGACCATTACATATTTGAACACGTGTCTCAATGTTATCCCTTTGTCTCTAAATTGCTAAATCATTTTTGACTTTTCAAAATTTCTCAGTGACTTAACACAAACCATTGGATCTTCTTCTAATCTGATGGTTTTCACCAAGTCTCATGATTTTTCATTTAAATCCTACTTTCTTCTACGACCCATCGATTAACATTAATATTGAAACTCGACATTTAACTTTGATTTACTTAACAGACTTTGTGACCAAAGGAACTCAGTGTCACTAAAAGATTTTCAAACTGTTGGGTTTATTACAAGAGTTCACGAACACCATTAGATGAAACTAAAGATGGGTGATCTACCCTAAGTCTTGCTTCCATTTTAAGTATATTCTTTTCTTTGGGCAACAACGCAACCAAGACATTTTTGCTAAGTCTCATAATAAAACAGGATATTCTCAGATCTTTAAGAGACTTTGCAACCCAACTTAAAAAAAGGCACATGACATATCAGAGACTTTAAGTTGCAATAAAGTAACTTTGAAATAGAAATGTAACTGAGAGAATTAGGGTTTTGGCCATTTTTGAACAGAGGATGACCTAGGACTTAGGGCTTGAAGATCATTATTTGCAGAGGTATTTAGGCAACTTTATACATGATTTTCAACTCTTAAGCATGGAAATGTCTAAGGATTTCAAAACATTTCTAGTAGACTACTAAACTAGAAAAACAACCAACACACCCTATTCAACAAGTTCTTGCATAAGGTAAATCCTCTAGTGCAAAAAATGATTCTCATTTTGATGAGGCCTCTATTGTTGAAGCCTCTTCTATTAAAGAACCACCACCAAAGAGGGCTAGGATTGATACATCAATTGGTGAGAATTATCACAAAGATGTGGTCAAGGTAGGTTCTCATCAGATTGAAAAATATACCATGGAAGTGAAAGGAAGTTAAAAGGTAAAGAAAAGGTTAAGATGTTGTATTGATGCAGAAACTTATAGCTTTCTCTATATCCTAATGGATTGAACCTCTCAAATCTTAAGGAGATCACTTACTATAGGCTCTACACCTTTGTAAACAACTTCCAACTTCAATACAACATCCAAACTTGATGATTCAAGTTCCTGCTTTGGGTTGATTTGGCAATCACTCCCAATGACCCTACTCGGGTACACCAACTTTTGGTAAAAAATAAGAGGCTATGTGAATTTGTGGGAATGAGTTTGGGTCAGTTTTTGAAGGCCCAATTTATGAATAACATGACACATATCCAATAGTGGATTCCATTCAATTTTTTTGATTGTAGTACTTGCCTCTTTAGGCACCAGGTTCCCTTGTAACCGACATGCAGACAATTTTTGGTCTATAAATCTTTATTTTCCAAAAGAAATAGGAAACTAAGGGTAGATTTAGATACCCTTTATCAAGTTACAAACATAACCCAACTTGGTAGGTAATGAAAAAATCATAAAGTGCCTAAATACTTATATGCTTGACATGCCTAATTACCCCAATTAGGTCTGATTAACAAAAGAAGTACTGAAATATTGTAGTAAAGAGACTAACCATTGACTCAAGGATGGTCTCCATGTTTAGTGTGCCCAAAATCTTTAATTTTCATGCTTGATGCAACCCCAACATTCCTCGGTTGTCAAATGCTTATACTGTTAACTGTTTGCTACATTGAGATGTCAACCAAAAAACACTTTGAACTCCTCCCTTTGACCACCAACCTGAAAAATTATTTTAGAATATTTGAACACATGTACACCCCCCTCATTTCACCAACTCTCAGATTTTCCCAACAGTGAAATGAGGAGAAATAGTGATTTATATAGGGAAACCCTAGGTAAGTAGGGTTTTCAGGCATTTTTCACCAAAATGCCAATATCTCACGTTCTACAATGAATCAAAGGTTCAAATCAAATAAAAATGAAAGGTAATTTGATCTACTTCAAAAATCCATTAGTGTTCCACTAGGTTGAGTCCATACGGGGCCATACATATCAGGATTAATATTTTGTATGCAGGAAAATGGTTTGATTTTATTGATAATCTAATTTTTTTTACATCATCTTCTCTCCTCCACCCACCTGTGAGGGATATTTGAGATCCTCCAATGGTTACAAATTTATTTCAAAGAATAATCTACTATGAGGATGGTTTACAACCAACTTTTGAAAAGTTGTCATGTTACCAAAATGTTGCTATGCAACTTTTTATGCAAATGTTGCATTTTGCATATTTTGCACAAAATGAACAATTGTTGATTTCTCACTTTTCTAGGGCTCACTAATGGACCATAACTTCCTAAGGAAAACCTAAACCAAAAAAATAACAAAAAATAAAGATTTATGGATCCTTTGACCATAGTTGACCAAGTAGTTCCTATAGACCAAATCTTGGCACTAGGTCTTACAAATAGATCATTATTGAAAATAATGAGTCTTAGATGTTTAGGACACATTGAAGATGCCTTTAGGATGTTGTGGCCCTTGCAACATACTCCCATGGTGAAAGAGAACTCAATTTACCACTTGAGGTGAGTTGGTCCATAGTGAAGCCATGCTTGATAATGTCTTGTTCAGTCATCCATGTGGAATCAATATCTAGAAGTACTTTCTATTTCACTAAGTACTGCAAGTAGGTGTTTTTTCTGGTCTTCTTGAAAATCTTTGATTGAAGAATCATTTCTAAAAGGAGAGGCTGACTAGCGGGTAAATCATGAATCCAATCACCTTCTGGGTCATCTCCATCTACTTGTTCACCTGCAATACCTACATTCTCTTTGAAAATTGTTAAGTCGAAAACATTAAAAATAATAGAAATAGAGAGTGTAGGTGGCAAAGTTATTTCATAAGCATTCTAGCCAAGTTTATGAAGAATTGTGTAGGGGCCAATATTCTTCATGTGAATCTTTGTATGAGGTCTGTTAGGGAGTCTTTCCTTTCTCAGGTAAGCCCACACTTTGTCACATATCTGAAAATTTACTTCTCTTCTCCTTTTATTTGGTTGTGCTTTATACTTTTACACTATTTGTTACAAGTTATCCTTTACTTTGTCTTGTATCTATTTAATCATTACAAAAAGATCTTCTCCCTGAGAAATGATATGGAAATTATTTGGGATATTTCTTAGCTCCATTGATCCCCTTGGATGAAGACCATAAACTGTTTGAAATGGTGTTCTACTTATTTATATTGAAAAAGTCATTGAAAGAATATTTTTCTTGTGGTAGAAGGAGATCCCAATTTTTTCCATAGTGTTTTGTGAGGCGTCTAAGAAGATTTCCCAGGGATCTGTTGACAATCTCTACCTAACCATTAGTTTATGGATGGTAGGCATAACTGAATTGTAAATTTGTGCCCAACTTCTTGTGCAAGGTCCTCCAAAAATGACCCCGAAACTTTTCATCTCTGTCTGAGACAATAGACTGAGGTAGACTATGTATTCTTACAACTTATTTGAAAATTAATTGAGAAATTTGTGATGCATCATATGTTCTTTTGCATGGAATAAAGTGTGCCATTTTACTAAAATAATCAACCACTACAAAAATGTTGTCAAATACCTATTAGTCCTTGGTAATCCCATTACAAAATCCATTGATATTACTTCCCATAGTTTTGAAGGTATAGGTAATGGTTTCTACATTCCTTGGTTGGTTGAAATGCCTTTGGATTGTTGGATAATGACACAAGTTTGAAAATTTTTTATGAGATCATTATGCATCTTAGGCCAATGGTAGTGTCTTCTGACTGCTTCTAGTGTCTTGTCTAAACCAAAATGACCACTCATTCCTCCACAATGATTTTCTTGGATGATCTTGTCCCTCATGGAACACCTAGGAATGCATAGTTGACTACCTTCAAAGAGTAGGCCATCTTGTATCAAAAATTCTGAAAAATCAGTGTGGTATTTGTCCACAAGTTGTGTACATACTTCATATGCTTCACCAAAATATGGATTATAAATGTAGAGATCTTTTAGAATAGTTATCCCAATACTCTTGACTTGTATTTCTTGGATTAGGACAATTCTTCTTCTTAGTGCATCAACCACTTTATTGGCTACACCTTTCTTATGTTTAATTGAAAATGAGTAGGCTTCGAGTTGTTCCATCCACTTAATGTGTTTGACACTTCACTTGTCTTGGGTGTTTAGATAGCTTAATGTATGGTTGTCTGAAAAAATATAAAATTCTTTGGGTATCAGGTAATGCTTTTATTTCTTGAGGGCCTACACCATGGCATACAAATCTAAGTCATAAGTGGAGTATCTCCTTTTGGAATCATTTAGTTTTTATGAGAAGAAGGCTACTAGTTTTCCATCCTATCTTAAGACTGCTCCTATAGCCAAGTTACTAGCATTAGTCTCTACTGTGAACACTTAGTTAAAATCAGGGAGTGTGAGGATATGGTACTATTTTACTCTTTATTTGAAGTACTCAAATGCATTGTTAGCCTCCTTAGTCCAAAAAGTTTTTTTTTTCTTTCCACCCTTAATTGTGTCAAGCATAGGTGCACATACATGACTGAAGTTCTTAATTAATATTTCATAAAAATTAGCTAAACCTTGAAATTTTTTGACATCGCCTTGATTATTAGGGGGTACCAGTTGATAATAGCATCTAATTTTGAGGGATCCATCTTGAGTGTCCCTTGGGAGATTACAAATCCCAAAAATGTGAGTTCCTGCTACAAAAAGACACACTTGTCTAGATTGATGAGAAGTTTGTGTTCATGCAACCTTTTGATCACCATTTCCAAATTCTTGAGATGATCCTCCAAACTACCACTGAAGATTAAAATGTCATCAAGATAAATAACAAGAAATTTTCCATTGTAATCATAAAATAGTTCTTTCATTAATCTCATGAAGGTTGAGGGTAAATTTCTTAACCCAA
The DNA here is from genome assembly GCA_018584345.1 of Thuja plicata. Classification (NCBI taxonomy): domain Eukaryota; kingdom Viridiplantae; phylum Streptophyta; class Pinopsida; order Cupressales; family Cupressaceae; genus Thuja; species Thuja plicata. The sequence continues at coordinate 4,472,819 of MU224884.1, forward strand.
ATGGCATGAAAATTCATTCATAAAGAGCATCTATGGTCTTGAATGTTGTCTTCCATTCATCACCTGGTTTTATTCTTATCTGATGATAACCATACTTTAATTCAATTTTTGAAAAATAACAAGCATTACCCAACGAATCTAGCAGATCCTCAATTCCCGAGATGGGAAATCTATATTTTATTGTTATTTTATTGACTTCTCTACTGTCAGTATAGAACCTCCATGTGCCATATTTTTTGTGGGATAGGACTGATGGGATTGCACAAGGGCTTAATCTCTTCTTGATCAATCCTTTTTTTACAAGATCTTTCACTTGGTTTGAAATTTCTGCGTTTTGAGTGGGAGTCATCTTGTAGGGGGCCTTATTGGGAAAAGAAGCACTAGGTACAAAGTCAATTTGATTACTTATATCTCTTATGGGTGGGAGGGATGAGGGTAAGTCACTAGCAATAACATCATGGTAAGCTTCAAGATGTTTTTGAAATTCCTTTGCCATTGATTTCTCTTTTTCTTCTACTATTATGTCCTTTGGTTTTTTAATCAAGACATATCCTCCCTTATCTTCTCCTTGTACTGTTTCAATTATTTCTTTTTCTCCCAAAACTATAACTAATGGCTCTTTTTCTGATTTTGTATCAGGTAGAGGCATCATTGTGAAAGAGACACAATTTTGGACAAGGGTGTAGGTATTTTTCCTACCATTGTGAGTGGCATCCACATCATATTTCCAAGGTCTACCTAGGAGTAGATGACAACCATCCATTTCTACTATGCCACATAGAACTCTATCCTTGTAATCACTAATAGAAAACTCTACCCAATCTTGTTATTTTACCAATGTTTATAGACCCTTAGCTAACTAAGAAACTTTATAAGGACATGGATGAGGAAATATTTTTAATTTTAATTTTTGAACCATCTCATTAGAGACTAAATTTTTAGTAGAACTAGAGTCAATGATCAATTTACATACCCTTTCATGGCTTCTGCAATTGGTTCTAAACAATGACTTTCTTTATGGTGGTTCTCTTCCTTGGGGCATCTACAGCAGGGTTTGTCTCATCATAAGGCATAATCCTTATTCAGGTTAAATCTCATTTGATGTATTTCTTTGATTTTATTCTTGGGTTAATTATATTCTTCTTTCTCCTTGGTTGTTTGAACCCAAATTTTTTGGACATCTAGTGCTATGGTGTCCCAACTGGTTATAGCTGAAGCATTTCAAAGGGCCATTGTTTTTTCCACCAAATCTTCCCTTTCTAAAGGGTCTTCTTCCTCTATAGTTACCTCTAGAGCTTAAATCTCCTTTTTATTTGTCTTCTTTTCTTTGTTCTTCAAAATTTCTTGAAGACTTTCCTCTTCCAAAAGAGTTTCCTCTGCTCCTAAAGTTTTTCTTGATGTTGTTACTGTTACTGCCCTTTCCTCTATTATTTTTCTCTTGTCTTCTTCTTAACTTGTCTTCTAATTTCCATGATAAATTCTAGCATTTATGCACTTTATCTAGTGTGTATAGATTTAAGTCTTCTTATATTGGGCATTTTAATCCATTAATGTATCATTCCAACTTCTCTTCTTCTGTCTCTTTTGTGCTATCCTTCATGCACAAATTTTGAAACTCTTTAGTGTATGTACTCACATCCATATCTTTTTGTTTGAGATTTTGCTTCTTTCTATGGAGTTTCACCCCATAGTCTTTAGGTTCATAGGTCTCTCTAACCAAAGTAACAATCTTGGTCCATGTGGATATCATACTTTACCATTCTTCACCCTCTCAGTTTGGATGAAGTCCCACCAAGTTAGGGCTCCTCCCTTCAACTTGGACTTTGCAATCTTGACTCTTTGTCTTTCTGGTATATCTTCACATTCAAAGAAATTTCTTAAGGAATCTATCCATTCCATTGCTACATTAGGGTCCATTGTTCTACTGAAAATAGACAAATCTATCTTTCCATCCATAGTTCTCCTCTCCATGCATTTAAGATCATTCAAGAGTGGTCTCTGGTTTGCAGGAACTTCTTCTTCTTCTTCCTCCTACTCAGGGGATTATTATTCATCCCCTTCCTCATCATTTATAGAGTGTCCATCTTTCCTCTTGTATATTCTTCCCTTGATTCTTTCCAACTCATCTCTTAAGGCTTGATTGTCATCCCTCATTGCCCTATTATCAGCCATATGCTCCCTGACTAGTTTTGCTAACTCCATGTTAGTCATTCTAAGATTGGTTTTTCCATCTCCCTCTAGAATTTTTTATTTCTCCTAAGAACTCTTTAAGGTTTTGAGGAAAAGGGGAAGAATTATATGTAGAAAGGGAAAAGAGGTGATACACCAAGATTAAAATACTTGATCTCTGCCTATGATTTCCCTTAGATCTTAATAAAACTGCCAAGATAACACTAATCCCTATATTTGATCAAATCCTAGAAAAATATGAATTTTAGGAATTAAATAGACCTTGCAAGGAACCTAAAGATTCACAATTATAATCAATCAAGAAAATCAACATAGTCATATAAAAGGGAAGATGATTAAATGCATCCAAATGTTAAAGCAAGGCAAGACTAGTTACGATTATAGAAAAAGAATTCTGTAAAAGAAACAGAGAGAGATCCTAAAAAATATGTTCAAGATTTAGTTTATAGAGGTAAGGAATAACTCTAATTACAAATGAAGTTTAAACCCTCAAATAGGGATGAATTACAAAAAGGAGCTCAAGAAGGAAGATCGAGAGAAATTTTATCCAATTACGTTGAAACAATAGGAGAAACCAAAAATTGAATGCTTCGCATTGAAGAAATTTCCCTTGCAACCAAGAAGCCCACCTCTGCAACTTGAGGCAATAAGTATGGCTTCCAAAGTATTCATATTTAGATAAATTTTCCTCTTAGATAACAAAAGGCATGATCTAATGTTGGCATGTGTCATGTTGTCTTAAATTAAGGGGCAATACAATACCACGTGCATTCATATTGGGAATTCTCTTGGGAAAGAAAAGGGTGCAATATATTGTGTAGATAGGGGGGTTTAGGGAAGGTGGGGGTGGGGGTTTATATAGGAAAATGGGTGTGGGGTGTATTTGGTGAGTATTGGAGGAGGTGACAAAAAAATATTTTGGGGCAATATTTTTTTAAAAATAGGGGAATTCTTTAGTATGTCATGAACACACATGTTATGACTCAAGTTCACTAAGTGAAGCCCCCTATGGAGTGTACAAAAGAATAACCATAAGAGTCAATGAAAGACATAAAAGATCAATTTAGAGTAGTTGAAAAACAAATAGCATTCATATCATCCTCTGTCAGAATGGAATACCAAACCCTTTCACTGGTAAAAAATCCTTGTTGGTGAATGAACATGACCACCTTTGGCCAAAAATAAATATTTTTCCTTTGAAAATCCCTTCACAATTGATTTGATCAATTAAACAATCAATTTAGACCTTCATCGTACTTTCATAGGCCCTTGAGAAAATATTGACTATAAGTTGTAAAGGCGTGAGCGTGTTATTAACCATTAGTATTTAAATATGTAAGTATGATGTCACCACTTCACAAGTCAAAAATGACCAAATGACCTTGACCGTGCAAAGTAGAAATGAAGTCCTTTAAACTTAAAATTCTTTTCCTTGTCATCTCCTCACAAAATTTTCATGTTTCATCGACTAACCATCACAAGGAAACACCATTATTTTAATTACCCGCCACACTCACAATTTCCAATGAAATAAAAAAATGTGGCCCATGACTCATCGTCTTTGGCCATTTTCATTTACAAATCCTTTTCATTATTTTTCAAAATAAAAAATGGTCTCGCCACCCTTTCAAAAAACAACAAAGGCATATTCTTAACAATCTAGGCCCACCTATAATATCATCCTTATTAATTCATTTTTTCATTTCATGGAAAACCAAGAACAATCCCACCATTTATTAGAAAAATAGAGAAAAGCCTTTTCTTTATGTGTTCAGGCCCATGACCCATATTATTATATTACTAGAAGTTGACTAGAATGTACCTCTGTGAGATGGTGACAATCTTACCTTTAACTACCATCATGGATTCACAACTATTAAACACTAAGGGGAAATACTATTTGCGAAACTACAAAGACATTTGAGGAAGCTAATAGAAGGGGTAAGGGGACAGTCTTTTTGATGATATAAAGAACATTGAAGTGTAACTTAAGTGATTGTGACTGATCACAACTGGTCAACTCCATAATAGAATAAAGTGCACACTAATCTGAAAGTCTAAGGGCTTATTCTAGGGGTTTATAACTTAGAGAAAATTTAAAGGGTTTGTAGGCCTTTTAATTGTTGGAATTATGATGAAGACGATTGAGTCCTAGAAGCTGCAGTGAGTTTTACTGTTGTCATTACTAACAAAAAAGTGTATTGAGCAAGTCAGATCTGATATACCAGTGATGAAGTTGATTACACAAGGAGTTTTTTTTACCTATATTGGTAAATTCAATGATAGATGATAATATTGAATGTTCAGTTGCTACGATCGATCAAGAAGTATCTATAGATTCATTTTTACCTACATCTATGATCACTTAAGAAGATTCAATGTACATGTAGAGATTTGAGGCAAACACCTCTGATATCAGAAGGAACATTGAACAGTCAACTGATCTAGTCGAATTGGTTAAATCGAGGTAGTGACCAATTATTCATCAATGTTCAATTTATTTTTGAATTATATTGTTGAGGTCTAACATTAAAAATTAAAATTTTACTATCTTGGCATGATTGCTCATGTAATTTGAATGGATTTTTGGAGCCAACTTGTAATACATTTTAGGGTTTGTGATAAACTTAAAAAAGTATATAAAAGGATGTTAAATAGTTAAGTTTGTGTGGTGAATGTGTGATGTGGCAATTCTGATCATTGAAGGAAAAGTGAAGAAGTTTGTCAGAAGTGTTAGAACAACTAGAATAGGATAGTGAGAAGTATAGAAGCATATCCATTAGGAAGAAGGTGTCATCATTAGGTCATTCTTTGAGTTTTATACTCAAGACAATTTGTAACAGGATTGCAATCAAAATCCTTTAAAAATGTTACTCCTAATAGAGTAAGAAGGATCCTAACAAGTCTAAAGACTATATCCTTTAATAGGATAACTCTTAGAAGGAGTTTTAAATCTCTTAAATGAGTAGTTCCTAATAATATTTTTGTAATAACCTTTAACAGGGTTATAGATACTCTTAAATGGGTATACACTTAATAGGGTGATGCAATTCTCCTAACAGGGAAGATCTTATTGCTGTAGTAGTGAGATTTGTGGGTACTGATGCCCACCGTGGTCTTTTCCTTTAAAGAGGGTTTCCATACAAAAATATCGGTGTCATTGTCTTACATTTGGAAGTTTATGAAAATATTTTGTAGATCTTTTGTTTCATTGATTCACCCCCCCTCTTAATGCCTTATAAGACTAACAATTGGTAATAGAGCTAAATTCCCTTGAAGAATCCTAACAGCTTGGAAAGGATCCTTAAGGAAGATATGGAGAGTTTAAGATATCAATGACAACTTGAGAGGAAACTTCCAGATGCCAATAAATTCATTGAAAGGCTGAAAGAAAAACTCTTGCAGTCAAGAGAAAAGAGACATGAACTTGTTGAGAAACTTGAACAACTATCTGAACAAAGTGAATTTGAGGAATTTGAAGCAAATTTAGAATAATTGTCTAAGGATAATGAGCAACTGCATAAAGACAAGACGAAAATCAAAAGAGCGTTAGAAGCTGTGTCAATTAGAATGGGTGAAGAAATGGAAGCAAGGAAAGTAGAAAAATAAGCAAGGAAAAGTATAGAGGAAGACCTAAAAGAAAAAGATGAAGCCTTAAAATATGAACAATAACTTGGGACATTTAATGAACATCTACATGAGACAAATGAAGAGAAACAAGAAGCCCTAAGGAAGAATTAAAATTTGAGAAAAGAAAATGAGAAACTGAAAGTTGAGTTGAAGGTTGTAAATAATGTAATCAAGAAACTCAATGAAAGCACTGAAAAACTTGATGAAAAAATCAAGGATCAGAGGATGCATGGAGAGAGTAATGTTTTAGGATACACCATTTATGAGGTTGGTGAATCTTTAGGTATCAAACGAACCAATAAAGATATAAAGTTTGCACCTAAGGTGAATCAAAGAAAATTTGGTAAGAGATCTTATAAACTAGTTTGTTTCTATTGTCATAAGGTTGGGGATGCTAATAATGTATGCAAGAAAAATACCATATTTAGTGTTCCAAGTATAAGATCTAATACTAAACCAGGTAATTTTCATGGTTATTGTTAAAATTGTAACAAATATGGTCATAGAGCTAATGAGCGCAGGAAAAGGGTGAACAATCATTAGAAAAAACTTAATCCTTATGAGAATGAGATCTAGTGGAATGTTACATGCTCACATTATCTAGTGGTGTGGAGAACTCTTCATCTATCTAAGATATCATTGGATTAGGGGGAGAAAACATTGTCAGATCTGACTTTGAACCCCCTAGATGCATGTATGGTAAATTCTATTTGCATATTTAGCTGTATTTGGTTGTTTTGAAGTATGGTATAAAGTTTTGATTAGCTACATGAAGATTTGGTTGATCACTAACACGATCTTTGAAGGTATATGTTATTTGTTATCATTCGGTGATGCAATTAATGTTTTATGTGAGATGGAAGATAAAAGGTGATTTTAGGTCTCATTGTGCACCTACACATTCAAGAGAAAACATAGAGTGACATAAGTGAAGGTTGAGCAGTTTGACAACATTCAAGGCCATCAATTGAAGGATTTCTAGTGTTTGTGTGAAAGGAACAATAAGGGTTTGAAATTTTAATTCGCCGGTGATTGAAAAGGTAATTATTCAAATTATGAGCTTGAATTTATTAGTTTCAAGATGGATACTCCTATTATTATTGAGATCACTGAGAAACCTAGACCAGAATTCAAAAGACATATGTTTAAGTCGAAGGAGAATGCTACAAAGGGTGCCCTAACAAGCATTCCCTATGGAGTGTTGCACATGGAAGTGTTAGGACTTATATCCATTTTAAGATCAAGGATTGGGGTGAAACAAATATTTCTTCATTGTATTATTTTTTTTGAAACAATTTGATGTTGAAGGATAAACATAGAGTGATTGCAGAGAAGGCTTTTGAATACACAATACACTTTCCTTCTGAATTTGAGGAAGAACAAGTCAGATATGTGTTGATTTGTGTATATAACCAATTCATGTGTCTTCATCAAACCTACAAGATAACTAAGGATTCCATTCAAGAAATGATAGGATTTTGTACAACTAGTGAAGTACCTCAACTTAGGTCGATTCCACAGGATGTAGTTATGGAACTAAAATAATCAAAGTGGGAGAAACATGCAATGACAATAAATGATATTCCTATTAAGGAAATTGGATTTTCATCCATGGTGATAAGATACAAGGTATATCACTAAAGTAGAATAAATAGTGTGCCTAGTGCAGTGATACATACTGCATATAGGATGGTAAAAGAAGATGCTAAGTATGACCTGTGTGCTACGATGAGAGATAAATTCTAATAGAACATGGAGAAGATAAAAAGGCACAAAAGGAAAGCATTTAAGTTCAATAAATTGCTTATGGGTCTATTCTTTTAAGCTTTCAAAACTACTTTCCTGGTGTTGATCCTATTCATTGGATAGAAGGTACATTAGTTGTGGTCCAGATGAGGAACTATCTTAGATTATTGGGTAATAACTTCAATGATAAATTTTGGGGTTATTTTAAGGACTTTCAAAGTAAAATGCATCAAAGGGAAAGGATACCTACACATGCTATTAAAAAATATAAGGATGACATCTATTTTATGCTAGACACTAATACTTTTCAGATGGAGGTTGTAGAACCTAGGACCTCATGGACCATGCCTATGGGTTATGCAACAGAGGATGATATGCTAATTCTACATGCAGAAGATATGTTTTAAAAACTAATATATTCAAATGTACCTTGATTTTTAACCTATAAAGAGAAGAGCATGGAAGTTCATAAGAAACTAAACCAATCAGAGATTGAGAAGAAAATAATAAAGGAGGTTGAACAATTTCTTCTAAAGAAATGCTTTACATAGGAAGCTATTGACAAGGAAAGAGAAACACGTGCTACAGAGAAGGTTGGAACATCTAGAACAACAATAATAACTAAAGATGAATATGTAGAAGTTATCTCTTCTAAAACTGGTAGTGCCCCAACTAGCAAACAAATAAGAGTGCAAAAAATACAATAGTAAAGAAGGACAAAATATATCCTCCAGCAAAGGCACCAGTGAAGGAGAATAAAAAAACTTCAAAATCTGAGCCCAAAAAAGAAAAGGAGTCTACTGCAACAAGAGGAGTAGATGGAAAAAGGAAGAAATAAAAAGCTCAAAGGAAAAAGGAAGCTTAAATGAGTAAAGAAAAAGGTACAAAGTTTGATGAAGAACAAAAGGAGCTAAGGGAAAGTGGTAAGATTTCTAAGGTAACCGGTTCCACAACTATGAAATCAGGAAAACTAGATATGAGTAAGTTTATTTTAATACATAAAATAGTGGACACGTTTAGAAAAAAAGGGGTATATGGGTTGATGTTAAGAAGCATTATGATAAATTCATTAAAGAAGACTAGAGAAAGATTGAGGATATAGTTGTTTTTAGCATGCACAAATTTAGTAAAACCATCATTGAGTTGTAGGGACAGATCCCCACATCTCTGTATAAATAGATTTAAGCTAGATGATGTGCTACATTAAATCAAGATAAATAATTGATAGAATATCTTTTAGTCCAATTACAACTAGAGATTTCAAAGGAGGAAATCAAAGAGAGTATTAAGAAAATTAGACCAGCATTCAAGACAAATAAAAGGTCGACAAGGTTACTCAATGGTGAAACTCAATCAGTTCAGGATGAGACAGAGCATTTTGAAGAAATTATTGGGTCTTGTTGAAGAGGAGGAAGATGAGCACAAAGAAGAAGAGGAAAAATGAAAATATGATGATGAAACTAAAATAACTCATACCGATGAGGGATTGATAGTTGATGGTGTTGAAGTCACCATAGATAATATTCCCATCTTGGATGTTTTTGATAAGCCTAAGGATACAATAAATGAACATGTGGATACTCATGACACTAAAAAGATAGAGTAATAAAAAAGATCAAATCTTCACTAATGATACCTTTTTAGAAGTTCCTACCTAAGAGCAGCAACAAGAACCAGTAGTAGAGGCAACCGATGGAGAACAAGATAAGGAGAAGCAAGAACATGCACATATTAAAGATGTGGAAGTGGAAGGAGAGCAAGGAAAGAAAGAACAAAAGGAAGGGACTACACATAAGGAGAAATGACAAGTAATATTTTCACAGTCCATGACTACTATTAAGCCAAGCTTGGATGAAGAAGATATTCCCATTATTCAAGGGCCAATAGACTTGAGTACAATGAGCCATACTAAAATGATGAATTTTTCTATGGCTATTAAGTCTAAGTCCAAAAGAGATCAAAAGGAGGAGGCACAAATAATACAATCTACAAAAGATATATTATCATACTTAGAGCCCAAGGTAATCTATGATGAAATGAATGCACCTATTGAACAATTGGGTCAATTAGTGATAGCTGCGATCAAATGAAAACTTTAGAATATGCACCAGTAATGAGGGCATAAAAGGCTCATGAGAAGAAGAAATCAAAAAATTTATCCCAACACATTGCACTTCATAGAGGTTCATTAGTAGTAGGTGTGAACCAAATGAAGGAAACATTGAAGGAAGGTGGTAAGTTACTTTCTACAATTTGTAAATTTTCAAAGTTTATTCAAGATAGTGAGAAAAAGAGTTGAACCTCAATAGGAGCTACATAATTTATTTGCCAATTTTGATCCAGTGAGCCATTCTGTAACATGTTTTTGAGCTTCAGTAAGAACTGTTAATAAAAAATGCAAGACATATAGAAATGAGAATGATAAAAGGATAGGTACATTGTTGGAGCTGCAAAGTCTATTGATTCCCAAGTTGGAAATTTTGCAAAAAGGAGTTAAAGAGGAAGTTGTATAAGCCCTACCTGATATGAGCACAATTGATGCATTGGAGGAATTAGCCCATATGATATGTGGTGAGATAGTGATCTTTGAAACCTCAAGAAGATATGGGAGAATGATCTAGAGTTCTTAAAGACCAATTTTGGTGATGCATTCAATAGATTGTATTAGGTATATGCTAGTCTCTATCAATAAAATTTTGAATTTTTCTTATCTATTGTAATTCCTTTGTCATTTTTGTCAAAGGCGATTAGTATAGAGTGAAAAATTGGCTAAGTATTCGTAAGAGGGATTAGCATAGATGTAACAGTACAATATGTTACATGGTATTGCATGACCTATTTTTAATTACCTTAGGGGGAGTAATCCTAAGAGGGAGTTCTTTTTTCTTGAAGCTTTGTACTTGATTGATTTCATTTTTTCATAGTTTGACACCTTGCAATTTTTCCTAAGTGTTTCTGTGAATGCCAAATAGGGAGATTGGTGACATTATGATGAAGATGATAAAGTCCTAGGAGCTTGAAGTGAGTTTGGGTGTTGTCATTTTTGGAAAAAAAGTCTATTGAGAAGGTCAAATCTGATATACTAGTGATGAAGTTGATTGCACAAGGATTTTTGTAAGTATCCAATGTATTAGTGATAAAATAGTTTGTATTAGTAAATTCAATGAGTGATTTATTATTGAATGTTTAGTTGGTGCAATCGGTCCAGAAGTATCTACAGATTCATAACCTACGTCTATGATCTCTTAAGAAGATTCAATGTATAGGTAGAGATTTGAGGCAAAAACCAATGATATAAGTAGGAAGGGGAACAATCATTCGGTCTGGTTGAATTGGTTAAATCAAGCTTGCAATCAATTATTCGTCAATGTCTAATTTATTTTTGAATTATATTGTTGAGGGCCGACATTGAATGTTATAATTTTCCTATGTTGGAATGATCACTTATGTAATTTGAATATAATTGAGGAGCCAACTTGTAATATGTTGTAGGGTTTGTGATAAACTTGAAAACGTATATAAAATGATGTTAAATCATTTATTTGTTTTGGTTAATGTGTGATGTAGTGATTGCGATCATTGAAGGTGAAGTGGAGAAGTGTTTCAAAAGTGTTAGAGCAATCAAAACAACATATTGAGTAGTACAAAAGTAGATTTGGCAGGTAGAAGGTGCCATCATTAGGCCATTCTTTGAGTTTTCTACTCAAGGCAAGTTCTAATAGGCTTGCGATAAAAATTCTTTAACAAGGTAAGCAAGATCTTAGCAGGTCTAAAGACTAAATAATTTAATATGGTAACACTCAGAAGGAGTTTTAAATCTCTTAACCAAGTAGTTCTTAATAAGACTGTTGTAATAAACTTTAACTGGGTTATAGATACTCTTAATCGGGTATATCCTCAACAGGCTGATGTAATGCTCCTAACATGGAAGATCTTATTACTGCAGTAGTGAGATTTGTGTGTAATAATAACCATCATGGATTTTTCCCTCTAACAAGGGTTTCCACTGGGTAAGTACACCAAGTTGCTGGTCAGAAAAGTGGCCACATGCAAAATAAAAATTATTTTTTGATAACCCGATTGGGTACCTTAAATCCAAAAACATCCTTGGCTTGGTAACACCAAGCCTAATACAAAATATTAAAAAAAGAAGAAAAGGTTTCTCGAAACCTTGCAGGTTTTGAGGAACAAAAAGTTTCTCAAAACCCATGCAAGTTTTGAGGAACACATTTTTTCTCAAAAATCGTGTGGGTTTTCAGGAACAAAAAGTTTCTCATAACCCATATGGATTATGAGAAACATTACATATTTTCCAATGTTGCAGATTTGTGCCATTTTCAATGCCAAAAATGTTGAAACAACAACTTGGAGGAAGCAAAAAACTCAATAACCTGTGTGTGTTTTTCTTGTAATTGTATTTTATTGGCGTTTAGGGTAATTTCCAACAATGCCACCCCATCAAGAAGGTAACACTTCATTATTTTGATTATTATTTTTTTTGCATTTTAATTGAGGTATGGTTTTTAAATTGATTTAAGTTTTTTTTATTAATTTGATGTTAGATTCTACAAATAATCTCCAAATGAAAGAAACAACAAAACCTCTTCGTGCATAACCAAAAGAAGAAAACCTTGAAAATTATGAACATGAAAAACAAGAAAACCCTCAAGGCATTGCTCCACCTATGAAAAATCTTCAAAATGCTGCTCCTAAACAACCACCACCACCCCTAAACCCTCCGCGTCCTCTAGTAGATCATATACAAGCCACACAAAATTATCCTATCAATCGCCTGACACAAAAATTGCCCAAATTTTTATATTAGTGAATAGGTTGAGGTCCTCTAATTAGGATCCCCACTCATCCCTCACAAAAACCTTAGAAATAATTTCCAATAGAAAAAATGAGGTATCTAGAGAGGTCACAATATGGGGTTCATGGAGGGATAGATGTCATGCATTTTATGCGGATGGGTTGTCATGTGATGAGGTAAAAAGAAAGGGCATACTTAAATATGACATATGTTCTCTTTGCACCGATTCTAGCACTAGTAACAACCTACTTACTGATACAAGTCTATTTCCTATACATTGGTGTGTTCATGCTAGGATAAAAGCAAATTTTTGGGATAGGTGGTATATGGTCTTTGACTAACCACCTTGTAACAATTGGGAGGTACCATTGCATTTTTTGAGAAAGCTTTAATGTGAGTTTATCCATGTCTTGAAGCCGAATTAATTTGACATCCAATAGTTCCTAGGTAGAGGGATAGGCTCTATGGAGGATAGAGTTGGAGCTCATAGGGTGGTAGAACCACAACATAGGAGGCATGTAGCTCCTAAAACCATAGTTCATGTCACTATCCCAATAGTCTTGAAGGAGTCTATGGAGTTACAAACTCTTTAGGAAGCTTCATCATTGACTGATATCACTATTGATAAAGACACACACTTAGGTTGAGTAGGAGATAAACCAACACCTATGACACCTCCATCATCAACAAAGGCATGTTTTAGCATTGGCCAGTCCACTAATCATATCTATGCCACCTGTGAGAGTGTATGTTCTAGTGTAGACACTAATGTGAATGTGGATGGTTCAACATCCCATTTGTGTACATCTTATGGGAGTAGATTCCATCATTCCACTCTAGAGGATATGGCCCTCACTGATGACCTAATGAGTATCTTGTTATCTCACAAGTAGACACAAGTGTATTATTTATATTTATGAAATGTTGTCAATAAATCACCTAAATCTTATAAAAGTAAATAAATTTTTTTACAACAATTTAAAGTTACATAAAAATAATATGCATTATAGGGAGCAACAATGGTAGGAGTACACCATGTACTTTTCTGTTGACTCCACGGTCATGAGTAGCTTCACCACCCAAGGTAAAGATTTGTAAACTTGTTAAAAATATAATAATATGTTGGTTTCAAAATATCCTTTTTTTAAAAATTATATATGTATAATTAATTGGTGTTTTATAGGGCTTATGAAGGGCTGAGATGTCCCAAATTTATGATATCATTCTTTCATCAATTGACTTTGGCTTAGATAGCTTTGCAGTACTATTTAGATTTAGAATTTTTTACTTTGATTTAATATTATACATGTTCTTTTCCCTTATGTTAATTTTGTTTGTTTTAGTCTACCCCACCTCCCTCGAGGACATCTCGTGTGAGAAAGTCATCCTTTAACACTCCAAGGAAGAAAAAAAATCCTCTTAGAAACCCAAACAATAGAAGGTAATTTAGCACATTTATTGAAATGTATCATGATTAAACATGTATATGTAGATATTGATAATGCACCTGATTTATTTGTTCTATATACAGAAAAAAATGGGGTTTACAAAATTAATGAATGAACCCGATGTCAATGAGGTTTAGGAGAGGGAAGAGGTAACATCTTCATATTCATTTTGAATTGCATTCTTTCTTATTTGAAATCTCTAAATCCTTCTATGAAATTATAACATATGTTATCATTTTTCATACAAGAAATGGTAATAATTGCCTTAGATTTGACGGTGCCTCCTAAGAGTACACAAGAACTATATGAGGCTTTACTGTGCATTTTTTCTACATATGTTAAACATATCTGTTTAGATATAAGTACACTATTTTTTTTGTTTTTCTTAGAGTTTGTGAACAACTTTGGGTTATTAACTTGTATTAATTGTCATTTACCTATTACAACCCCCTTCAAAACTTCCCACCGATGCTCTACCATTCCATTTTTTTAGAAGTTCTACTCGTCAAAGATGGGTGCCAGTACAATAGAGGGAAGATGCATGATTGTCTTCTTAACTCCATTTTACTAAGTGCACAACAAAGTTGAGACTCACTTGTTAACTCCTTTTGGATTGCTTTCTTGTTTGTTTGAAATCCCTACTTCCTTCTTGTATGAGTATTCTTTCTTTTTATCACTTACCATATAGGAAATGATTGTAATTGATTCATCAGTGAATTTTCCTCCTACGAGCATAGGAGATCCATCTAAGGCTCTGATATGCATTTTTAGTTATTTAGTGTTTTTTGACATATATGTTATTAACTTGTATTAATGTGGTTTTACCTATTACAACCCCCTATAAGAATTCCTATGGACCCTTACCTTTGCCAAGTGCACAATAAAGAGATGAGGTAATCAATATTTCAATTGCAAACAATTTTTAGTCCAGTATTAGTTATTTTGATGTTATATTGAGAAAATATATCTGATTCAACATTTAAATTGTCCTTGTGTAGCACATATTTCTTCAAAGAGGCTCAATTTTGATGATCCACCATAGTCAAAGATATCGATAGAGACATATAGTTCAAGTTGTGGTAGTTGAATGACCAATTTATGTATATATTTGATATTTGTATTGTATATGTCGACCTAGACATGATAGATGCCACATTTTTGTAACTCTATTATTGACTTGACATTTATGTTATTTTTGTATGTGTACATGATTACTGTTCATTTTGATATATATGAAAGTTGATATTTGATCCGATTTGTTCATTGTGTGCATATCTTTGTACATCAAAAATTAGTTATTTGCAATTGAAATGTGATCAAAATTGTTCATTGTGTGTATGTCTTGATTAGCCTTAGATATACAATTATGGATTTTTGATTAATTTTTATTAGATTTAACTTAATAATGGTTTCTAAGGTCACTTTCGACCATTTTTTATTATTTCCCCAATTTGTAAGCCTTTAGACATCAAGATGTAAAATTTGCTAAAATGTAGGAAAAGTTGTCAAGCAATTGTTTTTTGTAAAAAGTTGAAAAAGAGGGAAAAATCCTAAAAAAGGAAGTTGAAAAGTCTTTCCTAGGCATGGATCACTACTGAAATCACAATCATTAATGAAATCACAATCACAGTGATAGTGGGAGAAAATTAGTATAGTTATTTGTTTTTGTTTTAGTTCTCTCTTGCTTACATATGGTGTGTGTTCATGGTGGGTTATGATCCTTGGAATCCAAATAAAACAAAGATAGAACCTAATTTACATTGGTTGTACTTCATTAGGATCTAACTGTCCAAAGTTTTCTATCATAGTCACAGTCCAAAGTTGTAATTTTTAACTATTTCAAATGCATTGATTTTATGGAGGCTTGATCTTGTTGAGCATCCACCAATCTCAACCTATTAGGGAGATCTTACTCCAAACTCACCTATTCAATAGGTAACAAACCCCTAAGACCTCACTTGGCTACTAGGCCCTTAAGTTTCTTCAATACCCCAAAGAATCACTCCTACTCCCAAATCCCATAAAACCACTGACACACATCACCTTAGGCATACTCATCTTTCCCAAATCTATCTTGTGGTCTTCAAACCCTTGAATCACATCAACTCATGAAATATTAATTCCTCAATTCTTTTCCCAATTGGGACTCCTAGTTACTTTTAGACACAACTCCTAATGTTAATTAGGCACACACCAACTCAAGGGTATTAAAGGGTACATCAATGAATCTCTCTTCCATATTCGAAACACAAATCTTAACCCCCCCATACACCCTAGGAAAAAAAATAACACCTTGTTGTCTTAACATTGTTTACAGTGACAAATAAGAAACCATAGGATAGTTGGAATTGATACCCTTGCCACAAATCCAATTCACTGTGAACCATGGACCAAGATAAAAAAACATGTTTTGTGTCTTCCCTAATACAAGCCAAAGTCTGCATGGAGATCTACAACCAATAAAAAATGAAAGAGAATACTAATGTACATCTTTCCACCCATTTGTGGGGTTTTATTCAATTTTTAAATAATATATAATGCATTTTCTTCACTCTTGGACTACCCTAGATAGGGTTATTGACAATTTTTACCCAAATCAATATATCTTTAACAATACTACATAAAATTGAATGAAACAAAATGGAAACAACATAAGATTCACTCCCCTTCAATTCCCAATCAAATAATATTTCATTTTCCTAATTCTTGATTATCATGTCATTTACCATGAGAAAGCCATGATAGTAGAAAGTGGATTGGGTCCTAGTCGCACTGCCTAGTTGGGAAATAGTATGAACCTAGTTCATTTCTCCTATCTCTACATCACCTATTGAGATAGGTTATTTTAGGCCACCATAACATGGTCCATAACATAGTACATGGAAACATTGCATTGATGGGACAAATATATGCTTCCAAAAATACCATCCATTATTAGGATTATCTAGAATAGAGCGGGAGAGGGAGGGAGGAGGGGAAAGAGCGGGAGACAATTTTTTGAATTTGAACTCAGGAGGGAAGCTGGGAGATGAAGGTTCTGTAGCGGGATCTATGATAGTGGAAGCAGTTTCTACTGTAAGATCATTGTTAGATGT
Organism: Thuja plicata; assembly: GCA_018584345.1. Taxonomy (NCBI): domain Eukaryota; kingdom Viridiplantae; phylum Streptophyta; class Pinopsida; order Cupressales; family Cupressaceae; genus Thuja; species Thuja plicata. The sequence continues at coordinate 4,489,741 of MU224884.1, forward strand.
TGAGGAAAATGCTTGTAGGTCAACCTTGGCTTTGGCCAGCAAGGATGACGGTCCTATCATGAGGCCAGAGGTGGAAAAACCTAAAATTTCTAATGTCAGGGATGAGTCAAAAAAACCAGTTGAAGGTAAGTCACATGGATTTTCCTCAAATCTAAGTAAAGGGAATTGGTTGGGTCTTTTTTGGAGTTAAAGCCTTTGGCAAGTCCTTATTCCCAAAGGTGAATATTTTGTTTGACCCACTTAAGGGAGATATTGTCAGTATTATTTCATACCTAATTATAGATCATACTGTGTCAATCATGGCTACTTCCTTGGTTGGAAAGTGTCATTATTATTTCATACCTAATTGTAGATCATACTGTGTCAATCATGGATACTACCTTGGTTGGAAATTTTATGGGTCCACGAACAAATATAGATTTAATCAAATCCTTTGCGGATAAGAAATGAAGGTTTAAAGGCCAAGTTGACATTGCAACAATGAAAAAAAGGATTTTTCTCATGTGATTTCTCTAATGGGAAAGATCTATCAAAATTTCTGTGTGGTGGTCCTTGGATGATGGGTAAATCCTCCTTATCTTTGCAAAAATGGATGACTAGCCTCAACTATAATGATAGTCTTTTCACAGCTGCTCCAGTTTGGGTTCATCTTCCTGGGATGCCCTTGGAATATTGGCATGGGGATATATTGACTTCCATTTCTGGTGCCTTTGGGGAGCTTCTCTCCATTGACCCAATTACAGTAGCAAGGACAAGACAAGTTTATGCTAGTATTTGTGTGAACATACAGTAGAGTGTGGAACTTCCACAAGTTATAACTTTGGAATCGAAGCCAGGGTCTTGGAAGCAAGAGTTAGAATATGAATCTATGCCTTTTTCTTGCTTCATATGCAGTAAATCTGGTCACTAGGTGAAACTATGCCCCCAAAAACCTCAAAAGGAAAAAAAGAAGGTTTAGGAGCAAAAGAAAGGTCAAAGAATGGAGTGGAAGGAAAAAATAGAGGAAACTACTATCCCCTCTATAATGTATGAAGAAAATAGGGATCAGAAGGCTATAGGTAACTCTAAAGTGAATAATGAGATTCATCAAAAGAAGAAAAAGGGGGAATCCAAACAAGTAAAGAACAAGAGTCATAAAAGAAAGAACTAGAAAGAAGGATAAATGAGCTCACTAGTTTGAAAACCACAATAGAAGAAAGAGTGGAATCTCTCATAGGAGAAGAAACACTAAAGGACCTAAGGGTGGAAGATAGTATGGTTCCTCCTAAAGGATAATAAAAAGTAATGGACTCTAGGGAAGATGAATCCCTGATAGGGAAAAAAAATGTCTTTACCCAGATTTTAGAGGAAAGCCTTGAAGTAGAGAATGACCTAATTAGAGGTAATAATATGGATTATGCTTCTAACCCATAATAGATTAAACCTTTGGAAAAGTTGGACAACAAGAAAGCTATAGATTTAGAGGATAAGGAAAACTCTTGGAAAAATGTGGGATATACAAAGAAAGGATCAGGAAAGAAAGGATTTAGCTTCCCCCAAGGAGAACATTCTGCTAATGACCTAAATAAAAACTCAGGGAAGAAACCTGAGAGTGCTTTAATGGGGAACCTCAACTTGAATTCGGAAAAAAAGAATGGGGCTCAAAAACCAGGAGTTCTGACAAGAGGTCAGCAGAAAGCTGATACTGGAACTCCAAGACAAGATAAAGGAAGGAAATATGAGAAAACCCAGAGGGAAGAGGAAGAAAAACAAAACATAGCGGATGGCAAAAATCTCACCATCTATCAGGTTTGTTCTCCAATCCTTAAATGAAGATCATTTCTTGGAACAATCAAGGACTCAATGGTCCTCATAAGCAAGATGTAGTTAGGAATTTAGTGAGAGAATCTAAACCAGACATTCTGATGATTCAAGAAAGTAAGATGATAAAAGAAAAGATGAAGAAACTAAAATTGATTAAAAATGGGAGCAGTTATGGAAGTAGTTCTGAAGGGGTTCTGGGGGGTTGGCTATTTTCTGGAATCAAACTTGTTTCAATTGCCAGCTTCTGAAAGAAGAGAAAAAATTTCTTGTAGTTGGAGTCTTAAGGACAATTTTTCCTGGATCCTAATTAATTTTTACGCACCTAATACAAAATCAGGAAGATTGAAGCTTTGGAAGAAGCTGCATGATTTTAGAGAAACCTACACTAAGAACAATTGTATGATCATGGGGGATTTCAGTACCCCTTTGAAGAAGGAAGATAAATCAGGAGGAAACATGACGCAAGTGGAAAGCAGGGTTGATTTGATGGATTTTATAATAAATGAAGGTTTGTTGGATGTTGAGCTAGAAGGAATAAATTATACTTGGCCAAATCATAGAGTTGGAGCTGAAATTATCCAAGTTAAGCTTGATAGGGTGCTCATCACTCCGGATTGGTATACTAAGTTTTCCTGCGCTCTCACTTCTCTATCCAGAATTGGATCAAGTCATTTTCCTATTACTTTCTCTGCTAGCCCTTTCTTTGGCAAAAGAAATGTGCCCTTCAGATTTGAGAAGATGTGGCTTGGCCATCTTGATTTGGAGAGTAAAACTAGGGAGTGGTGGAATATAAAGGTGGAAGGTTCTACTATGTTCAAAGTGGTTAAGAAATTGGCTAATGTAAATCTAAAGTTAAAAATTGGAACAAGAATGTTTATGGAGATATTTTTTAGTCCAAAAATAAAATCCAAATTGATTTGAAAGATATTGAGGAGTAAATTCAAAGAAATGGTCTGACTGAAAGTTTGAAAACCCAAGAGAGTCAAGTTCTAGCAGGCTTCCACAACATTATAGCTAAGGAGGAGAATTTTTGGAAGTAGAGATCTAGATCTCTTTGGATAAAATTGGGAGATAAGAACATAATATTTTTTCATCTTAAGCCTCTCAAACATAAGGATATAAACATGATTCATTCCCTATCTGCCAGTAGAGGTATCATTTCTAAAGAAGAGGAAATAAGGGAATAAATATTGGGGTGCTTTGAAACTCTATTATCCAAGGACCGAAATCTTGATTTGGAAGATCAAGGAAAATTACTTGATTCTATTCCTAGCAAAGTGGACCATCTATTTAATGCTTTCCTTAAAGCCATTTCTTTGGATATTGAAATTAAGAAGGCTATATTTTATTTTGAAGGAGAAAAATCCCTAGGCCCGGATGGGTTCTAACTATTCTTCTTCCAACATTTTTGGAGCTTTATAGGTAAAGATGTTTGTTCTAGTGTTAAGGAGTTCTTTGGTACTAAAAATTTCCTTAAGGAAATAAAATCCACTTTTATAGTCCTCATACCTAAGAAACCTAGAGCTAATACTATTGACAGCTTTAGACCTATAAGCCTCTGCAATTATTTCTACAAAATCATTTCAAAGGTTCTTACTTCTAGAATTCTGAGCTTCCTTCCTAATCTGATCTCTCCCCAACATAATGGTTTTTTTCTGGGAAGACAAATTTTGGATTCCATAATATTTGTTCATGAGAACATTCATTCCCTTCAAGCTTCCAAAAAACAAGGGTTTTTGATGAAATTGGATCTATCAAAAGCCGATGACAGAGTGGACTAGTCTTTTCTCTAAAAAAATTTAAGGTCTTTTGGCTTTGATAAGGATGTGGTTAGACTTATAATGCAATTGGTTTCCACTGTGTCCTCTTTTGTTCTTGTCAATGGAGGATCATCTAAATTTTTTCACCCCTCTAGAGGTCTGAGGTAAAGGGACCCTATATCCCCCATCCTTTTTGCTATTATGGCAGAAATCCTTGGGAGATACATCAATATCTTGGTGCTAACCGGTTAGATTTCTAGTCTCCAGCCTTCCTCTGTAATACATAAGTATTCGCATGAATAATTTGTTGATGACACCATCATGATGGGAGAAGCCTATGTGAAAGAAGAAAGGAATATGAAAAAGGCTTTGAACACCTATAGTAATGCTTCTAGGAAATTTGTAAATTGGGAGAGAAGTTCCTTATTTTTCAGTAATACTCTAGAAGAAAGACAAAGGAAAATTTTTGTAATTCTTGGATGTAAGATAGGGATGTTCCCTGCCTCTTACTTGGGTCTTCCCTTATGTCTAAAACCTTATGAGTATTTTTGGATCAGAATCCTAGACAAATTTCATAATAAACAGGATGGCTAGAAATGAGCTACTTTGAGCCAAACTGGTAAAGTTCAACTTGTGAAATCCACCTTTTGAAACCTTTCAGTCTATGCTCTTAGTCTCTTCAAAATTCCTCAGAAGTATGTTGATTTAATTGAAAAAATATAGAAAAGATTCCTTTGGTCTGGTGTTAAAGAGAAGAAAAGGTTTAGCATTGTGTCCTAGGATGTGGTTTGCAAACCAAGGAAGTTTGAAGGGCTTGGAATAATAAGAATTAGAAATACTAATAAGGCTCTTCTAGCCAAACACTGCTAGAGAACCTTTGAAGAGGAAAAGGAATGGAACTCTATTCTTAAGAGTAAATATCAACTTAACTCTTTAGAGGAAACCTAAAGGAATCCTCTCGACATCCAAGGGTCCTTCATCTGTTACAGTATTTGTAAAGGCAAGAACCTAGTTAGGAAAGGGGCTATATGGAAATTAGGAAATGGCAGGAAGATTAATTTTTGGAATGAGAAATGGCTAAAGGAAATAGCCCTTAATGAGAATTAGGAATGGATGCCTACTATTCTGGACTACAAAGAGATAATTGAGGAAATGGTTTCAAATTATTGGATCAATGAGGACTGGATAGATTTAGGCTCTTTTAGTGATAATCTCAAAATTGTGAATAAACAACTTAATCAATGGTTCTTAAGAGATAATGAACAAGACACTTTGATTTGGGGCCCTAAGGAAAATGGTAAATTATTTGTTTCCTCTGCTTCTTCCCTTCTTCATATCCAGGAAGATCATTCCATCAGCTCTCAAGTATGGAACACAAAGCTTATTCCTAAAATTAACATGTTTTTGTGGTTGCTTGTTCAGAACAAAATTCTCATAGTGGACAACCTTTACAAAAGGGGATTTAATATGACCAATAGATGTATCCTATGTTATTCTAAAGGCTTAATCTAGTAATCACTTGATAATTCACTACTCCTATATTAGTATGGTGTGGGACTCTATCTTCAAACAGATCAACTTGGAATGGGTGAAACCTCAAAAAATTCAGGATCTTGTTAAACAATGGTTTTGCACCTTTATTGGAAAAGACACTAGAGCTCTTTGGAATTTGTTTCTTCCTCACTTCACCTGGAGAATCTAGAAGGAGAGAAACAATAGATTTTTCAGAGAAAAATTTACTCGTTACTAGAATGTTGCAAACCAAATCTGTAGAAGTTTAATGGAAAATTTCAGAGGTACTCTCCCTAGATACTCTCCTCTAAAGAAAATTTCTCAGGACTTCAAATATATTCTTAGATGGAAAAGTTAGGGGCAAAAAGATAAAGAATTAACATTGAGAGAAAACACTACATGGAAAGATCCACCGATTGGATGGGTTAAAGGAAACTTTGATGGTGAAGCAAAAGGGAACCGTAGAAGGGATAGAGTGGGTGGATTAATCAGAGACTGGGCTGGAAATTTTCTAGGAGCTATGGCTGCCCCCCTGGGAATTCAGACTAATCATGTAGCGGAAGCTAAGACAACTCTTCAAGTTTGATTTTGGCTAAAAATTTTGCATATTCGAAGATATGGTTGGAGGGAGATTACCTAAATATAATAAATTGTATTAAAGGAAAGAATGAATCCTCATGGACAATTTCCCATATTATAGATATAATTAAATGTTCTTTGCAATTGTTTCACGAAATTTATATTTCCCACATATATCGTAAAGGAAAAAAGTTGGCAGATGGCTTTGCCAATGTAGGGGCCCATAATGATGTCACTCAATTATGGAAAGGGGAAGTGGATCTTAATATCAAGATTCTAAGTCCTATCAAGTATGATAAGATTAGTCTCCATGAAGGCACAATTAATACAAAAATTAATGATGAACATGACACTTAAGCTTAAGGGTAATGAAAGCTGTCAGGAAAGGGATGCAAAAATTATGAAGAATGTTACCTCAAATAGATTATGTTTATTTTATTTCATTTTGAAACAAAGAAGCCAGAAGAGTCTTGTGTTTTCACTTGCTCCAATCCATAAACTTTAGGAGTTTTTTGAGAAAATGGGAGGTGGTTTGAAAATGGACGAGCCACTGGATTGCACAAAATGGAAGTATAAGAAATTTTTTTGGAGAAAACTTAAGTGTGGTGGGGTGACATAGTACATGGAAAAATTTCATGGCTGGGACAAATATATTGCTAAAAAAATTGTGGCTGGCTAGAAAAATGGCAAGGTGAATTTGTGGGGTAAGTCCACGCTTACGTTGAACTTTATCTCTGAGATTATGGGGATGTCTATAGAAGGTATGAAATTTTATAGGGACAAAAAACGTATGGGGTCTCAAGCTTTCAATATTTTCCCCAAATCTGAAGATGAAGAAGCTCTCCTGAGAAAGGGGTCTAGAGATTATGTGGACATAATGAAGATTAAGAGTATTTGGGCTAATATTCTAAAGGTTATGACAAAGTATTTTACTCTAGATGGGTGCTACTCATAAATATATAATGTTCACTTTGTTTTAGTTAATCATTTTAGACATAATAATAAAATCTCATTTCCTTTCTATCTACTTAGTTCTCTGAATAACAACATTATGGAGCATAGGAAAAGGCCAGCAATCCAGTACTGAATGAAGGGTTAATCTTGCTTCTTTCTAACTATGCCAGGAATGACATCTTAGGACCCATTCCTAAAAGGGTTAAAGGGAATGTTAAGAAAATAAACCTAGAAATAAAAAAGGTGGAATTGAAGAAGAGGGATATGAGTAAGATGAAGGAAAAATTGCATAGAGATGAGGATTCTGAAGATCAAACCCTAGCTTCTTAGGGTAATGAAGAAGAGAACATACTTGATGAGATAATGAAGGATGACCGAGTGAATGAGGAGGATGCCCCTGGGAATAAGGAGAAGATTCCTGTGAATGAGTTGGATGATCTTGTGAATGAGGAGGATGCCTATGTGAATGAGGAGGACATTCTCATGAATGAGGAAGATGATAATAGGGTTTATGAAGAAGAAAATCAAGAGAAGGAGAAAGAAGAAGAAGCTAATGAGGGTAAAGAAAAGGAAGAGTTGGACATGTAGCCTAATCTTAGGGTTGGTGATAGAAACAATAAAAAACTAAGAAAGGATACTGGTAATCAAATAAATGTTGGGTTTGACATTGATGAAAGAATCCCCAAGATTAATGAGGTTCATGGCACTAATATGGAGAAGTGGATCAAAAAGGACATGAATGAAATGAAGCAGCACTTGAAGGAGATGGAAGAAGCCATGGATCTCTTTAAAGGTAAGTTGGAAAAGCTGGAAAAGGATCTTTTGATGAAGTTAAATAATAGTAACTGGAATGAAGAGATAATGGCTAGAATTACTGATCTGGTGGAGGAGAAGCTGAAATATATGAAAGAATAAATTAGCCACAATGGGCATATGATTAGTATAATTATTAAGCATAGAAATGAGGGGCTTAATGTATTTGTGCTTAACCTTAAGGCCTTGTATGCCTATTTGGAGAGAAGCATGCTGGAGAATACAACTATCACTATGGAGGATAAAGCTGAGAGCTCAGGCTCGGGAACCAAAACAAGAAGCAACATCAAAAGGAAACTTCCAAAAATGCCTAAGGAGTTGAAAGCCCTTAAAGACTCGATTGATATGATGGAAGATATGTAGAAAGAGGCTGAAAAAGCCTTTGAAAGTATTAAGTAGTTTCTCTTTTTATTTCTTGTTGGTATTTTTCCTGGTAGATGTGTCGTAAACTATTTTTTGGCTATTTTTTGTATCTCTTTTTGGCTTTTTGGGGTTGGTTGGGGTCTTGCTTCTTGTTGTATAGAATAATTTTGATGTTTGTAAGGGTTGTTGCTGTTTATCTTTTATTCTAAGCTGTAAATGGTTTTGGGGTCCATTCAAAACCTGTATTTACCTTTATCAAAAAACATGGTCCCATGTCACCTGATGGTTTTCTAATACCATGCACAAGCTTTGAGATACGAGCCTCGAAAGATCACTTCCCAATGGTGCTTAATGCACCTTAGGGACACTATGGTATAGCGTGGTTCCCAAAATTTGAGCGACTCTGTGGATGAAATGAGATTTTCACTGGCATTTACCTAGCCAAATTGAGCTAATGACATAGATGGTTTGAGGCCACGATGAATAGTTTGAAAGATACTAAGTGTTTCTCATTTCATCCGAGCCACATTGCAAGTTTTGACATAAACTGAGATTGCATTGAAAAATTAAAATAAAGTTGAATCTCCCAAAACCAAGATAGGTTATTGTATGCCTTTGTAGCACTATCTGATAGCATATGATGGTTCACCAATACCTCATACGAGCTTTGAGATATGGGCCTCAAAATATCACTTCCCAATGGTGCTTAGTGCACCTTAGGGAAACTTTGGTCTGGCGTGGTTCCCAACATTTGAAAAACTCCACTGGTGAAATGAGGTTGTCACTGGCATATACCTATCCAACTAGAGCTAATGGAGTAGATGGATCAAGGCCATGATGAATAGTTTGAAAGATAAGTAGTGTTTCTCATTTCAACTAAGCCACACTACAAGTTTTGACATAAACTAAGATTGCATTGCCAAATTAAAAAAAGTTGAATCTCCCAAAATAGAGAAAGGTTATTGTATGCCTTCATAACATGGTCCTTTATAAATTGATGGTTGGATGATGCCTCACATGAGCTCTGAGATATGGGCCTCAAAAGATCATTGACCAATGGTGCTTAGTGCACCTTAGGGACACTTTGGTGTAGCATGGTTCCCAATGCTCGAGCAAGTCCATGGAAAAATTGAGCTTGTTCCTGGGGTTTACCTGATGAAATACAACTGATTGTATGTTTGAAGTCATTTTTTGATATTCAATCGAGTTGCATAAGTGATGATAAACATTATCAGTTAATGTATTGTCATTGATGTCAACTTATTTGAGTATTATTATGGTGGAAAAAAATTGTTATGAATTGAAGATCTAGAACAAAAAATGTTTATGTGGTCAGTAAATGAAGAGTTCTGTATACACCGAGAGACAGTAATAATCAAGAAAAACATAGTGTATACCAAGCACAGTGATAACCAAGCAAGGGATTGCTGACACAACTATTGACAGAGCAATTTAATCAAACCGAGGCTGACTAAGATGCTAAGATGGAAATTGATGATTTCAAGGTAAAAGATAAAGTTTGTTATTTGACCAAATGGTTATGAAAATTCAATTTAGATCAGACAAAAAAGATTGAAACATGTTTTTTACATAACTATTGAGGATGGATCAAGTGGGAAAATTAATGAAGGAGATTAAATGACAAAATATAAAGGATGCAAATTAAATGAGACATAATGTCTATATAAGGTACACGAGATTGATTATGAATAACACTTCACACCTGATATGCACATGCAAATTTTATGCATGACTGATCAATCTGGTTAAAGATAGAACCAAGTGTTTTCTGTTGACATCATCGAGCAAAAAAAGGAAAGAGCATTACTAAGCAGAACAAGTATGAAGTAGGAGATGAGCTGAAGTGAACAAATTGATTAGAGGTATTGTGTACTTTGCATAGATCTTAAAATCTGCAAAATAGAGTTGTATTTGAATCATATCATTACTGTATCAGTTTAACCATTGTTACAGATAATCTCTTAACCAAGTAGATAGGACAGTGAAGTCTTTATTATGACATTTAGAGAATGTTGATTGTTTTATTGTTGACACCATAGTGAATGCATGTTCAAGAGAGAAATGTTAGTTTTAAATCCTCTAACCAGGTCACATTTAACTATGTGCATTGTAACCTTTAATAGGGTTGGCTCTTCACTGAGCTCACTTGAGAAGAGTGAAAATATTTTGGGTTACCGGTCCCAGGTAGTTTTTCCCTTTGCAGGGTCTCCATGTTAAAAATATGTGTCAATGTGTCAATGTGCATGACTGTTGTGGATTTTTATTTTACTTTACACTTTACTTTATTGACCTAGATTAGTAATCACAGTATTGATTTATTGATACTTGGTAAACACTATTGATATACATCTAGAGAAGTTTGGGACTGTAGGATAATTTGTGAGGAAACTTATTCTAACTAATTTACCCCCCCTTAATTATTCTAACAATTGGTATCAAATTAGAGAGTGCTTAGAAGAAATTTTTGAAGGACTTGAGCTAAAGATCACAAGATGTATAAGAGAAACACACCTAAGATGAACAGGGATAACTTCCCGACATGGAAAAGTAGAATTAGATTATACCTATTGGGGATTGGAAGCAACATTGAATATTATCTAGACAACGAATTCATTTTACCTACTAGACCCTCGACTATAAATTAGATGAAAGAAAAACATGAACATAACCTTATCATGGTGGATATTTCTTCTTCACTTACAGATTCATAATTTAAGGACATAAAGACATGTACAAATGCCATGCAGATGTGGGACCATCTTACATTATTTTATGGAGGAGATGTAAATGTACTGAGAGCCAAAGTTGAAAGTCTTCGTGGAAAGTTTGATGACATGCGAATGAAGGAGAGAACATCACATAGTACAGTAGTCAACCTAAAGAAGTTGTGAATGATATTCGAGGATCTTGTGGAACCATTGATGAAGACACAATTGTGAGTAAGATTATTGGAACTCTATTGCCTATTTATTCTATAAGAGTCTCTAGAATACATGAAATGAGAGTTGCACCTGGAAATAACATTACTGTTGATAGTCTTGTTGGAAGATTGATTTCTTTCAAGCTAGATAATTTTGACAATAGTATTGTACCATCTATGGAGTCCACATTTATGTCTACTTTGAAAATTGGTAAATCTAGTAGCAAACACATAATCAAAAATAATAGTGACAATGATAGTGATCACAAGGAAATTGATGAACTTGAAGCTTTAATGGTTAGAAGATTGCACAAAGGTAAAGGAAGATATAAAGGTAAACTACCTTTGATATGTTTTAACTGTAAAGAGATTGGCCATTTTGATGCAAGATTCCCTAATAGAAAGAATGATGATAGAAATGATAGATCTAATGAAAAAAATGATGACCGAGACTATAGAGGCAACTGACAGTATAACATAAGAGATAATAGAGATTACAAAGATAAAGGTAAGAGAGCTTGTTACATTTTTTAAGATAAAGATAAAGATAGTAGATTTGATAGTGATGAAGATATTGAGACAATTTTTGTAGCTTTGAAAGACGATTCAGATGAAGATAAAAGGTATGTAGAAACAACACTTATCTCTAAAGTTAGTAAACATGACATTTGGGTTATTGATAGCGGTTGTACATATCACATGACTGGTGTTTAAGGAAAATTTTAATTTCTTGAAGATTATGATGGAGGATCGGTAAGAATGGGAAATGATGCACCTTGTCAAGTAAAAGGAAAAGGTACTATTATGCCGAACAATCAAATAAAATGTGAAAATTCTTGTTGGGTAAAAGGAATTAAATAAAATCTATTGAGTATTTCATAGTTGAATAACACTGGTCACCAAGTCACATTTTAGAATAGAAAAGCAAGAATCTATGACGGAACAGGAAAGATGTTCAACACTGGTGAAATATTCTAAAGGTAACCTATTCTATCTTGACACAGCTAAAACTACTTGCTTCTTGACAAAGAATGAAGATATCTGGTTATGGAATAAAAGAATTTGTCATGTAAATTTTGACAACATGGTTAATATTAGTAAGAAAATAAAAGTTAGAGGCTTACCGAGCTTATCTAAACCAAACCATGTAATGTGCAAAAATTGTCAAATGGGAAAGATGTCAAAATATAGTTTTAAGAGCAAGAATTTTTCATCTAATGATGTTTTGGAGTTAGTTCATAGAGACCTATGTGTGTGTGTGTGTATTTGGGTACCTGTTAGATCAACACAAACACTCAATAGGTCATTGCATTAGTATAAATGGTTAGATAAAACATTCAAAAACCACTAATATCGGCCTATTGCCTTCTAACTAGAAAGAGTGTAATAAATAACATATTTAGCCCTCAGAATATGCTATAAATCAGTGACCAATACTATTCTAGCACGAAGGATTTTAATTGAAAACAAGCTAAATGATGAAATAAGCATGCATTTAAGCTATAAAAGATGAAATAGAAGTAA
>MU224884.1:4503250-4543542 GCA_018584345.1 Thuja plicata
ATTGATTTGAATTGTATGGCTATAATAGTTAATATAAATCAGTGATAAAAATCACCTAGGACATTAAATTGATTAAAAGAAATATGCCAAGCAGTAACAGGGTCATTTGGACATAAATCGAGGGTATGATCACACTTAGGGCAAATAGGGTCCATAGTTGCGACAGACCAAATTCAGGTGGTTACAATGTGCACCAATGAGAACACAAAGCTATTATGGGAAAGATATTTTATTCTATTTGTTGATGATTACTCTAGGATGATGACTATCATGTTCCTTAAAAAAAACTGAAGCATTTAAGATGTTTAAGTCATATAAAGCAAAAGTGGAAAAAGAAACTAGTAGAGATCTGAAGTGTTTGAGATCTGATAAAGGAGGTGAGTTTATTTCTAATGAGTTCACTAAATTTTGTAATGATTATAGAATCAAAAGACAAGTTTCTGCACCGAGGACACCACAACATAACAAAATTGCTGAAAGAAGGAACATATCACTTGTTGATTGTGCCAGAACATCGATGATTTAAAAGAGTTTTGCACAAACATACTGGAGAGAAGTAGTCAGCACAGCTATTTACACACTGAACTGAGTCCAACTAAAGAAAGATTCAAACAAAACACCTTATGATCTATGGTATGGTTATACACTGAATGTGAGTTATTTTAGAATATTTGGTAGTCGGTGTTATATTCTGAAAGATGATCAAAATGATAAATTTTATTTAAAAAGTGATGAAGGAATATTTCTTGGATATTCTACTAAGAGTAAATCTTACAGATGTTTGAACAAGACAATGAATAAAATCATTGAGAGTGCAAATGTGAAAGTCATGAATTTGCTGAGAAAAATGATGAGGACAACATAAAAGAACCTGAATATTACAACTTAGATTTGTTTACTGGGAAGAACCTGATATTGTACTGACCCAGATGCCTAACATTCCCATGCAATAGGTTGATATCGTGTAATAGTTTAATGTCACCGAGTAATAGGTAGCACAAACTGAGAATCAGGAAAATGCTGAAACTGAAGATCATGAACCAGAAGACCATGAACCTACAGAAGAATATAATGAATAACAAGGAGTTGAACCAGTACTTGCTAAATATGTGAGAAGACATCATACACAAAATTAGATTATTGAAGATAAAAGAGAAGGCACGATGACAAGAAGTAAGTTTAGAGATGATACTTGTTTAATTTGTGAATTTGATCCTAAGAATGTTAGAGATTGATGTAGAACCAAGATCTAGTTGTTACCGCGAGTCATCCTAACTCTGCTTCAAGGTCTCTTAATGGACCTTATAGGGTATTATCAAACCCTAGCTTAAGGAAGTCACTAAGATCTTCACCTCAAGTGCTTTAGACCTGGTTCTCACCCTTAAGTTACTATCTCATGCTATAGAATCTATTTGGATAGATTCATTATCCAAGTTAAACCGACTGATTCAACAAGAAAAACCAAATTGAATATATTACACAAAGAACACATAATAGATTACATAAGATAATTCTCAAAATACTCTCTATATTTCTATCTAAAATATATTACATGTACAATTCTCTACAATATTCCATCCTCTATAATCTATCTACCACTTCCTATCAATTACAAACTTTAACTATATAGTTACATCTCCAAAATATCTTGTATCCTTTAACAACTTCAACAACCTTGCACAAAAGGCATGGGCAAGCCATAAATGACCTTCCCATCACTGGAATAGGTGTCCCTATTAATCAAAGAAAAAAATGCAACATTGAGAGCCATTGCAGTTGACCCAGCTGGTTAGAAATGTCACATCCCATGTTTTCTAGGTTGTTAACAAACATAACCGAGCAACAGACTGCCATTATCGAGAAACACTACCGAGTGTCAAAATAAAATTTTCCTTCAAAGCTTGAGTGTCAGTCAATAAACCCAAAATCTGCAAGCAACCCCAAGAAACATCATCAAACAACATCCTCGAGCACCAAGTGTAACCCGAGAGACATTACCGAGCGATGTTCCCAAGCATTCTACATAGCATACCTGAGCAACCCATTGTAACCTTAGTAAGGTTCAAGAGTAGCATTCCCAAGCAACAGAGTCACCTGAGCACTAGTATAACTTAGTGCCATTTCACCAATTTTGGTTTCTAGAGCCTCGTTGGATTTTCAGAGGTTTATAAGCTACCTCAACACACACTTAAACTAAAAACAAGCTATAAAGAAACTATGGTGTTTGTTGACTGGTTTACCTTGGTTATTACAAGAATGGTGGAACATAACATCATACAACTTCAATATTCTTCTCTAACCTAGAAATGTTTCTAACCTAGGTGCTCCTGCACCATACTCCCCAAACAAAAAGAAATCAACTTCCAGGTGATTGGAGAAAGTCATAACTAATGCCTAACTTCTTGAAATTTGTTTTTTTCACCCATGTAGCCTCTAAATCATCTTGTCTTTTCCATTTGACCTGATGTTCCATGTAGGTCTGCTTTATAGTCTATTTGGCAACTCTAAAATTTAGAATATTCTCTTCCTTTAGTTTCAGTGCAACAAGAAGTTTGAGTGCTTTGAGATCCTTGATATCTGTTGATAGAGTAGAATCTATGTCTGGAATCAGTCCTTTATAGGATACCAAATCTGTGACATTGAAAACTAGAGACAATCATATGTCTGCAGAAAGATCAACTTTATGAGCATTATACCCATAATTTTCCAATATTGCACAAGGGCCTATCTTTGTCATCTGAAGTTTACTCAAAACTCCTTTATGTAACCTTTCTTTATTTAGGTGCACCATGACCAAATCTTCAATTTGAAATTGAATTTCTCTTTTCCTTGCATCTAGCTTTTTCATTGCGTGAGTTGTACTATCTACTAATGCTTCTTTGACTGACTCATGTACCTCCTTCATGGATTGAGCAAAATCTTTAGCACACCCACTTCTCTCTACATTTCTTCCAAGATCCCTAAGTTCATATATACCCCTGGGATGAATCCCATACCCTATTTCAAAAGGGTTCTTTCCAGTGAATCTATTGACTGTGTCATTATATGAAAATTCTAGTTGAGAAAGTAACTGATACCATGATTTTCCATACTCCTTGGTGAGGCACCTCAAAAGATTTCCTAAGCTTCGGTTCACCACTTCAGTCTGACCATCGGTCTGTGGATGATATGCTGAGCTAAAGGAAAAATTAATACCAAGCTTTTGCCATAATGTTTTCCAAAAATGGCTCATGAATTAAGAGTCTCGGTCATCTACAATACTCAAAGATAATCCATGTATCCTTACTACTTCTCTAAAAAATATATTTTCTATGTAACATGCTTCATGTGTTGTGTTTCATGGCACAAAGTGAGCCATCTTCCCGAACCTATCAACAATCACAAAGATTTTGTCCATTACCTACTTGGTCTTTGGTAGTCCAACTACAAAATCCATACTAAGGAATTCCGATGGTCTATTTGGGATAGGAAGGGGCTGATACAATGATGCATTAGATGAAGTCCCTTTTTCCTTTTAACAAACCATGCAAGTCTCAAAATACCTTTGGAAATCCTGATTCATTCTTTGCCAATAGTAGTACCTCTTGACCAACTCTAGAGTTTTATTCAACCCAAAATCTCCACTTAATGAACCATTGTGCTTCTCTTGTACTAGGTTCTCCCTCATGGAACCTCTTGGTACATAGAGTTTTCCTCCTTTAAATAAAAGACCTTCTTGAAGAGTATACTCCAAATACTCACTATGAAAATTATTGTGATAATCTTGACATACCTTGTATGCTGCTGCAAAGTCTTCATCTGCTAGATACAGATCTTTGAAGCTTTCAATGCCAATGCTCCTTAGCTAAAATTTTTACACTGTGAGTAACCTTCTACTCAATACATCTACTACTTTATTCTATAATCCCTTCTTGTGATTTATGGTGAAAGTATAGTCTTGTATATACTCCACCCATTTCATATGCTTATAGCTTAGTTTATCCTATAAACTTAGAAAACTCAAAACCTGATTATCGGTAAAGACTACAAATTCTTTGGGAAGGAGATAATGTCTCCATTTCCTTAGTACTTGCACTAATGCATATAATTCCAAATCATATGAGGAGTACTTTCCCTTTGCATCACTAAGTTTCTCACTATGAAAAGCTACTAGCTTTCCTTCTTGACTCAAAACTACATCGACAGCAATATTACTAGCATCACACTCCACAGTAAACAATTTGTCAAAACTAGGAAGTGTCAATATCAGTTGAGTCGCTATCATATTTTTTAGATTCTCAAATCCTTCATTAGCTTTCTCATTCCATTGGAACTTATCTTTTATACCTCCTTTGATGGTATCTAAAATAGGTGCACTAATTTCACTAAACTATTTAATGAACTTCCAGTAGAACTAGACTAAACCATGGAGGCTTCTTACTTTAGTAGTTGATTTCAGTGTAGGCCAATTCAAGATTTCTTCCACCTTGATGATATCCATCTTCAAGTTACGTTCTGAGATAACAAAATCTATGTATACTAACTCTTTCTTCATGAACTCACTCTTTCCAAGTTGATTGTCAACTTTTCTTCATGAAATCTTTGCATTATCATTTGCATATGTCTAAGATGATCCTCTTTTGTTTTTCTGAACACTAGGATGTCATCTAAGTACACTACAACCCATTTTCCAATGAAGTCCTTCAAAACCTCATTCATCAATCTCATAAATGTGCTTGGGGCATTTGACAACCCAAAAGGCATAACAAGCCATTCATAAAGTCCATCGGTTGTCTTAAAAGTAGTCTTCCACTCATCTCCCCCTTTAATTATGATATGATGATATCCACTCTTAAGATCTATCTTGGAGTAATATCTAGCTCCACCAAGACAATCCATAAAACCTTCTATCCTTGGTATTGGGAACCTATACTAGATAGTAATCCTATTTATGGCCCTTGAATCAATACACAACTTCCAAGTACCATCTTTCTTTGGGGCTAAGACTGTGGGAACAACACAAGGATTTATGATCTCTCTAATCAAGCCTCGGTCAATTAGGTCTTGGATTTGGTTAGAAATCTCTACATTTTGTTATGGGTTCATCTTATAAGAAACTTTATTTTTGAAGTGAGGCTCCTAGGATAAAGTCAATCTGATGAC
Source organism: Thuja plicata (assembly GCA_018584345.1). Classification (NCBI taxonomy): domain Eukaryota; kingdom Viridiplantae; phylum Streptophyta; class Pinopsida; order Cupressales; family Cupressaceae; genus Thuja; species Thuja plicata. The sequence continues at coordinate 4,508,393 of MU224884.1, forward strand.
TAACAGATCTCTCAAGTGGTATGGTAGCTGGTTGACCATCACTAACTATGGCCTAGTATTGAGTTAACAACCTTTGGATTTCTAAAGGAAACTCTTCCCTCTTATTTCCATTTTTACCCTTTGGTTTCAAAACCAAAGCATAGCCTACTTCATCTTCTTCTTCTAATCTCTTTAAGAATTCTTTCTCACCGACCAATAGTAGGTTGGGACCTCTTTTCCTCTCTTTCTCTTCTTCCAAGGTTGAATGTACCCTAAAAGTTATTCCATCCTTCTTGAGGGAGTAAGAGTTCTGAACTCCATCATGCTCTACAACTCTATCAAACTGCCAAGGTGTACCCAATATCAGATGACATGCATCTATGGGAAAGACATCACACAAACTCTATCCTTATATATCCCTATGGAAAATTCTATCCATGCTTTCTCATTGACTGTTACATGTTGATCTTTATTCAACCAACTAACTCTATAAGGATTAGGGTGAGGAATCCTTGTCAATTTCAACTTCTCAATAGCTTCTAAAAAAACTATATTATCAGTAGAACCTGAATCTATGATAACTTTACAGACCTTATTGAGTACCTTGCAGTTGACTCGAAACAAAGATATTCTTTGGATTGACTCTTCCTTGATTTTTTCTTTGAGGAGTGCTCTACGAACCATCAAATGTTCTCCCATCTCTGAACCTATGGTGACTTCAGTAGTCTTTTGCTAGAAGAATCTTCTTGCACATAGTTAGCTCTTTTATCTCCTCCTTGTGAAGTAGAGCTCTTTGCAGGACACCGACATGCAAGATGCCCAAACTGTTTACAGTTATAGTACTTCATCAAAGAGAAGTAAGATCCTCTTCCTTGATTATCAGTTCTTCCTCTTGAACTATTATTTGAACCTCTTCCTCAGTTGTAACCACCTCTAGTGTTACTAGATTATCCTTGGTTCTCTATGAGTTTGGACTCACTCTGATTCTTAGCCTGAAAATTCCTTCCTCCATATCCACCTCTATGACCTCTATTGTCTCTTCTTTTGCCTCTATTGTTTGAATCTTGCTTTTTCTTGAACTTCTTTTCTATCTTGAGGGCTAGTTGATAACATTGGTAGACAGTCTTAGGGCTCAAGAGACTGATCTTTTCTCATATACTCCATTTGAGGCCATTCAGACATCTTTCCACTTTTAGGATTTCTTCTTCCACCACATGGGATCTTAAGCATAGCTTATGGAATTCTTCAGTATTGGCACTGACCTCTAAGTCTTTCTGTCTTAGATTCCTCCTTTTCTTGTGCAACTATATTTCATAATCATTAGGAAGGTAATTTTCCTTCAACTTTGCCACCATACCTTTCCAACTAGTTATGGGGTTATTTCCTCCTTTATTCCTTTCATCTTGGACAAATTTCCACCAAGTGAGAGTAGTTCCTCTCAACCTTGTCTTGGCTATTCTAACTTTCTAAGCTTCAGTCATTCTATCACAATCAAAGTCATTTTAAAGACCTTCTATCCATTCCATGATTAATTCTAGATTTATCTTGCCACTAAATAGAGGCACACCCTCTAAGGACTTACCACTCCTTGCCTTTAACACTTTCAAGAATGGATTTTATTGAAGCATAGGTTCTGGCTCTAGGATCATGTCCTGCTCTACCACTAATTTACCCTTCTCATCAGCTTCCCTCATCATTTCACTCACTGTTATAGTTTGAATCTGCACTTCTTCTAACTTGCATGCCATTTCAGCTAGCTGCTCCTTCAGGAGTCTGTTCTCCTCTCTTTTATCTTCTATGTCTCTTGCTAGATCTGCATTGGACACCATGTTGGATGAATTTATAGACCCTTCTGAAAATCACACCCAGGCAACACAAGCCCAATCTTCTAACTTTCTCTGATACCAATATGATGTAGAACCAAGATCTAGTTGTTACCAAGAGTCAGTCTAACTCTACTTCAAGGTCTCTTAATGGACCTTATAGGGTATTATAAAACCCTAGCCTAAGGAAGTCACTAAGATCTTCACCTCAAGTGCTCTAGACTTGGTTCTCACCATTAAGCTTCTATCTCATGCTATAGAATCTATTTTGATACATTCATTCTCCAAGTTAAACCGACTGATTCAACAGGAAAAACCAAACTGAACATATTACAAAAAGAAAACATAATAGATTACAGAAGATAATGTTCAAAATACTTTCTATATTTATATTTGAAATCTATTACATGTACAATCCTCTACAATCTTCCATCATCTACAATCTATCTGCCACTTCCTATCGATTACAAACTTTAACTATATTGTTATATCTCCAAAATATCTTGTGTCCTTTAACAACTTCAACAACCTTGCACAAAAGGCATGGGAGATCCATAAATGACCTTCCCATCACTGGAACAAGTGTCCATGATCATCAAAGAAAAAAATGACACTTTGAGAGTCGTTTCACTTGACCCAGCTGGTCAAAAATGTCACATCCTGCATTTTCAAGGCCGTTAACCAACATAACCTAGCAATAGACCGTCATTACCAAGCAACAGTCCCAAGCATCAAAAACAACTTTGCCTTCAATTACCAAGTGTCAATAAATAAACCCAAAATCTACAAGCAACCTGAGAAATAGCACTGAACAACATCCCTGAGAACCAAGTGTAACCCTAGAGACATTACCGAGCGACGTTCCTAAGAATTCTGCACAGCATACCCGAGCAACCTAGTGTAACTCGAGTAAGGTTCCTGAGTAGCATTCTTGAGCAACAGAGTCACTTGAGCACCAGTATAAACTAGTGCCATTTCACTAATTTTGGTTTCTAGAGCCTTGTTTGATTTTCAAAGGTTTATATGCTACCTCAACACACACTTAAACTAAAAACAAGCTATAAAGAAACTATGGTATTTGTTCACAAATTGACCTCAGTCATTACAAGAATGGTGGAACACAAGACCTTGCAACTTAATAATGATTCTCTAACCTAGAAATGTTTCTAACCTAGGTTCTCCTGCACCAGAGATGCATTAGAAAATGAAGAATGGATTAACTCTATGAATGAGGAAATTGAGAAGATACAAAAAAATAAAACATGGACATTGGTACCAAGACCGAGTGATAAAAATGTCATTGGCACCAAATGGATTTTCAGAAACAAACTAAATGAAGATGGGAATGTAACCAAAAATAAAGAAAGATTAGTTTGCAAATGGTATGCACAAGAAGAAGGAATTAACTATTGAGAAACTTTTTCACCCATTGCTAGACTTGTAGGAGTAAGAATACTACTTGCATACGCTGCATATAAAGGATTCAAGGTATATTACATGGATGTGAAATCTGCATTTTTGAATGGAATAATGGAAGAAGAGGTATACATTGAACAACCTAAAGGATTTTTTGATCTTGATTAGACACACATGGTATGTAAATTACACAAAGTTTTATATGGATTAAAACAAGCACCGAGAGCATGGTATGAAAAATTGCATTCTTATCTTATAAGCATTGGATTTATTAGAACAAGTGACAACAATAATTCATATTTAAAAGGAGAAAATGATGATAAGACACTTATTGCTGAAATATTTTTTGATGATATCATCTTTGGGGGTAATGATAAATTATGCAGTTCATTTTCTGATGAAATGAGGAAAGAATTTGAAAGGTTGATGTTTGGTGAGATCAAATTTTTCCTAGGATTGCAAATTTTACAACAGACTACAGGTATATACATTACTCAATCAAAATACATCAAGGAAGTACTAAAGACATTCATAATAGAAGAATCAAAACCAGTCAGAACACTTATGGTGACAAGATGCAAACTGACAAAAGAAAACAAGACACCTGAGGTAAATCAAACTTTGTATAGATCTATGATTGGTATACTGATGTATATTGTACACGCAAGACCTAAAATAGCACACATAGTTGGAATAATTGCAAGATTTTCTACTAATCCCAGAGAGCCACATATGACTGTTGTAAAAAGATTTTTTAGATATTTGAAGAATAATAAGGATTATGGACTTTGGTATAAAAGAGAAGGAAAGTTCAAATTGAAAGTTTATACTAATGCTGATTGGGCTTGGAATATTGATGATAGAAAGAGAACTACTGGTGGATCATTCTTTATTGGATAAAGACTAGTTACTTGGATAAGCAAGAAGCAAGGATGCATATCTCAATCAACTACAAAAGTAGAGTATGTTGTTTTTGCTGCAAAGTTTTTGGACGTAGCATGGATAGAAAGAGAACTACTGGTGGATCATTCTTTATTGGATAAAGACTAGTTACTTGGATAAGCAAGAAGCAAGGATGCATATCTCAATCAACTACAAAATTAGAGTATGTTGTTGTTGCTGCAAAGTTTTTGGACGTAGCATGGATAAAACAATTGTTGAAAGGAATGAATGAAGAGATCACTGATCCAGTGATGATTTACTATGATAATATAAGTGCTATAAATATTTCAAAGAATCCTATGATGCATGCAAAGACAAAGTACATATCTATTAAATATCACTACTTGAGGGAGAAAGTACAAGATAAAAAAGTAATACTGGAATATGCACAATCAAAAGAACAACTTGCAGACATATTCACAAAACCCTTACCGAAGGATAGATTTGAGTACTTGAGAGGTATACTAGGGGTTCATCTTTTGTCTATTGGTAACTAAGCTGATTAGGAGGTTGCATCAACCTACATGAAATTAGAATATAAATCATGTTGATGCAAAGATGAACTGGACTAACATAGAGATATCAATACAATGAAAGGTACCTACTACACCAAACAACAAAGATATTTTCTTTGGCTACTGAAGAGCTATATATTTCTTTTTGGCATTTTTGTCAAAGGGAGAGAGACTTCGATGAAATTAAAAAAGGGGAGAAATGATCAATGAAATATATATCCACTAAAGGGAGAAAAGAGAAACTGAGAGACATATCTAATCTACAGAGAGATTCAAGAGCTGAAAAGTCAAAACTACAGGGAGAGTCTACATGGTGAGTTTTAATACTAACACTGTTTATATTCAAGCTACAAAATTGTTGCAGTTGTAGAAAAAAAGTTTGGTATTTATTGTATGGCATTTTATGTTGCATATTTCATATTGTGTTTCCATAAATGCCAAAGGGAGAGATTGATGAACTACAATTGATTGTATGTTTCAAGTCATTTGTTGATATTCAACCGAGTTGCAAAAGTGATGATAAACATTATCAGCTAATGTATTGTCATTGATGTCAACTTATTTGAGTATTATTATGGTGGAAAACATTTTTTATGAATTGAAGATCTGGAAAAAACAATGTTTATGTGGGCGGTAAATGAAGAGTTATGTATACACCGCGAGACAGTAATAACTGTGAAAAACATAGTGTATACCAAGCACAGTGATAACCAAGCAATGGATTTCTGACACAACTATTGATAGAGAAATTTATTCAAATCGAGGTTGACTAAGATGCTAAGCTAGAAATTGATGGTTTTGAGGTAAAGGATAAAGTTTGTTATTTGATCAAACAGTTATGAAAATTCAATGAAGATCAGATGACAAAGATTGAAACATGTTTTTTACACAACTGCCGAGGATGGATCAAGTGGGAAAATCAATGATGGAGATTGAGTAGAAAAATATGAAGGATGAAAATTAAATGAGACATGATGTCTATATAAGAGACAAGAGATTGATTATGAATAACTCTTCACACCTAATGCGCACATGCGAATGTTATGATTGAATCTTCAAACTGGTTAAAGACAAAACCAAGTGTTTTATGTAGAAATCATAGAGAAAAAAAAGGAAAGAGCATTATCGAGTAAAAGTATTATGTACTTTGCATAGAGCTGAAGTGAAAAATTTGATCAGAGGTATTATGTACTTAGAATAGATCAAAAAATCTGCAAAACAAAGTTGTATTTGAATCAAATCATTACTGTATTGATTCAACCATTGTTATAGATAAATCTCTTAACTGAGTAGAACAGTGAAGTCTTTATTATGACATTAATAGAATATTGAGTGTTTTCTTGTTGATCCCATAGTTAATGCATGGTAAAGAGAGAACTGTTAGTTTTAAATCCTCTATCAGGTCACATTTAACAGTGTGCATTGTAACCTTTAAGAGGGTTGGCTCTTCACCGATCTCACTTTAGAAGAGTGAAAATATTTTGGGTTACCGGTCTTAGGTGGTTTTTTCTGTAGTAGGATTTCTACATTAAAAATCTATGTATAAATGTGCATGAATGTTGTGAATTGTTATTTTAATTTACACTTTACTTTATTGACCTAGATCAGTAATCATAGTATTAATTTACTAATACTCGGTAAACACTATTAATGAAAGTTTAAAGTTATAGAATACATTTTCATTGAGTTGAATTATATGCTTGAATTTGTTTTGATATACATCTGGAGAAATTTGGGACTATGAGATAATTTGTGAGGAAACTGATTCTAATTGATTCACCCCCCCTCTCAGTTATTATAACATTACCCAACCAAATAAAGATAATGGAGCATATGTCTTGAGGCCACACTGAATGGTTTGAAAGATATGTAGTTTTTCTCATTTAAACTAAGCCACATTGCAAGTTTTGACATAAACTCAGATTGCGTTTCCAAATTAAAACAAAGTTGAATCTCCCAAAACCAAGATATGTTATTGTAGGCCTCAATAGAATGGTCTCGTAGAACCTAATGGTTCATTAATACCTTGCACAAGATCTAGTATTTGGGCCTCGAAAGATCATTTCTCAATGGTGCCTAGTGCACCTTAGGGACACTTTGGTATGACATGGTTCCCAACGTTCAAGTAACTCTGTGGGAAAAACAAGGTTTTTTTTTCTGGGGTTTAACTGACCAAATGGAGCTAATGGAGTAGACAGTTCAAGGCCATGATGAATAGTTTGAGAGATACATAGTGTTTCTCATTTCAACTAAGCCATATTGTAAGTTTTGACATAAACTGAGATTGCATTTTCAAATTAAAACAAAGTTGAATCTCCCAAATTGAGATAGGTTATTGTAGCCCTCTATAACATGGTCCTTTAGAAACTTCCAGCTGCTTAATACCCCATAAGAGCTCTGAGATATGGGCCTCAAAATATTTCTTCCCAATGGTGCTTGGTGCACCTTAGGACACTTCAGTTAGACATGGTCATGAACATTCGAGCGACTCCATGAGAAAACCAAGGTTGTTCTTTGGGCTTACTGGGCCAATCAGAGCTAATGGTGTATATGGTTTGAGGTCATGATGAATGGTTTAAAATATAAATCACTCAAAAACCTTGCATATGACTTGCACACAACTTCCAAACACTGACATCATGAATAGTCACCATCTCTCATTCAAGGTTTTAATTCACCATCTATGAACATGGGATTGCAACTACATCTATTCAATATATAGAGGATGATTTAGAAAACCTTAGATTGATGAATATGGGATTGTAACTACATCTTTTCATTTTACAACAAAGGGTAGCCATCTACAAAGTCCAAGGTATGATACATAATTAACATTTTTTTCACTTTATTACATCATAATTAATATTTTTTGCATTTTATTACATCATGAATGGTATGATACAAAATCCATACATGTAATGATACAAAATTCTATAGGTATTTACAATAAAATGGTACACATTAGGATATACAAATGTAACTGTATAGTCAAAAAATAGAAGCACTTCCAATTTGGACTAGTTTAGCCCTTTGAGTAAGTGGTTTGGGTCATGTCAAGTTCCTTGTATGGGTCTCTGACTTGGATCTATCTTTTCCATGTGTTCTACCGCATTTTCCACTTCTCTCCAACCTATTTCTGGCACACCGATCTGGATATTTGAGTTTCTTGACCTCAGGGTCAAGGTTGACCTTCTGGGTCAAGGTCAACCTCAACCCTGACCTAGCTCAAAGTCAACCTCAACCCTGAACCAGGGTCCAATTTTCAATTTTTTAGGGTTTTCAGATGTCAGGCTTTGGAAAGATTTAATTCTCGCTTCCAAGTCAGCTTTTTTAGTCTTCGAGACAATGACTGTTGAAATTATATTTAATATAGGTCCACTTCTAGGGATATAGGTCTATTTGAAATTTAATTCTCCTATGTAGGACTTTCTAGAAGATTGTGCCCTAGATTTGTATATAAGGAAGATTTCTCCTCTCATTTTCTTTGAGGGTTGGAATCACAAGTAAGCTAAGACGCAAGAAGAATGTTCAATCATCCAAATTATATGAATGATATATTGAAGCATTCAAAGACATTCAAGCATTCAATTATTCAAGGAAATCCATTGGTAGCCATTAAAGGATTCAAGGTCTATGGAGCCCTGTTGTTGAAGATTTCTCCATCCACATCCATGCAACGTCTTCCTATTCCAAGATCCATCCAAGATTGGTGTTGAAGATCTACAAGTAATTAATTTGACACATCCTAAATCCTACATTCTACATTCTACATTCATTTGGTGCATCCATACTATTGGATCCAAGGATTCAAATCCATCACAAGGGTTTCTATACAAGGAAGGTGATTTCATTTATTTATGCAATTTAAATTATACTTTAAGGTTAATTCCAAAATTGGGGTTTGATAAAGGAAAACCCATCCCCCCAACAAACAAAACCATTTTTTTGGTAGGTACAGGTACATGTACAAGACAACAAATGTAAGAGAAGATTTGGATACCCTTTTTGGCCAACTTTCAAGATCTGTGAAATTTTTTTATGTCGTAGCAATGCAAGTTGAGGCTGACATTTTGGGGTATAATTGTGCCCCTACAAAGAGGTCAAGGTTGACCTAACTCAGAAAAGTAAAATATTTCTGGGTTTTGTCTATCTCTGCATTTCTGTTCTAGATTTGGTTGCAAAATTTCATGAAACTCAACACAGACATCAGAAAATAGGATTTTCTATATTTGCTATATTTTAGGTTAGTACTTGTCTTCAATTCATTTCAATTAAGGTTTCAATCAATTCCATTATATACTTTTTCCATTATTCTAGATTGTAAGGCTTTCTTCTTTCTTCTTATTTCCTATCGATTGATGCATTTGTGTATTAACCATTTTCTTGTGGTTGATCAAAGTGGATCTTTCCTTTGTGAAATTTGGGGCTAGGAAGAGAATATTATATTACCCTCAATACCATCATCTCATCACATCATCACCATCATATATTTTATCCTTTACATTTTCCTCTTTACACACACACACACACACACACACATTACATCATACTTTTGTATCTCTACATTTTGGTGAACCCGTGATAGAAAACTCTTTCTTTTTTGGTGTTAGATTTATATTTCATGTTATATCTTGAATTCATATTAGATTAGCCTTCTTTTATGTTCTTTCATTTACATTTTCTTAGTTTAGTTCATTTACATTGCATTGGTATATGAACTTTAATACCTCTATTCCTACCTATAATATTTCGGTTAGAAGAAGTCACAGACTTATCGATTCCTTTGATCTTGAGTCTTCCTCTCATTTCCTTAGGTTCTCGGATGATAATTTGATCACTCATGATTCCAATCCTTCTATGGATAAAAAATCTTCTCACTCATCTCATGATGAGGATGGTGCTTTAAGAGTTCCTCCTCAACAAGTCCAAAAACTATCAACTGAAGTTGATAAAATGGGAAATTGGCTTATTCAAGAAAACCATAATCAAGATTCTATCCAAGCTATAGAGACTCTTAAGAAAGTCCTTCATGATAATGATTAAGGTGTTAATCTCTTGCATGGTATTACTCATCTTGTGCATTTAAATGTTAAACCTTTAGCTCAAGAAGCTTAAGATTTAGGATTTACTCCTCCTGTCACTAGTGTGGAACCTTCTTCTATTCCTTTACCTAGTAATCCTTCTTATACTCCCCCTTTATTGACTACATCTCTTACATTTTCCAATCCTCTAGCTTCAAATCTTCCACTTCCATCTCTTCCTGTGAGTGTTCCACCGGTATCTTTACCTACTTGAAAACCTTCATACCATAGTGTTCCTTTTACTTATTCCAATCCTCTTCCAACTGTGGTTCCAAGTGTTCCACTGGTTGTGTCTTCTATTCTTGCTACTTCCTACACTTTTCCTAGTGTTCATAATGTTTCTATGCCTCTTATTTCTTCTAATGATTCCACCATCATTAGTTTGGCTCAAACCGTGTCCTCTTTACAACAAAAAATTGAATCCTTAACTCAATCCAAGTTTAGTATTCCTACATGTGACATGGGTAGTCCTTTATCCCTAAACATTATTCATGCTCCTATCCCTCAGCAAGCTGATATGCCTCGTCTTGAGAATTACAATGGTAAGGGAGATCTTGTCACTCATGCTAAAACATTTCAAATCCTTTGTATTGACTATGCTCATGACCATGTGATTTTATCCAAGTTGTTTTCTAGAACCTTTCATGATAAGGCCTTGCAGTGGTATTGTTCCTTGCCTCCTTAATCTATTGATTCCTTTCCAAAACTTACTAATACCTTTATTCAACTGTTCCAAAAGAACATTGGTTTGTAAGTGTCCTTAACTGATTTGATGCATGATAAACAGAATAATAAAGAAAAATTGACTGAATTTATTGGTAGATTTAAGCATTTATATGCTCAGATTTATTATCATGTTCCTGATATTGATATTCAGCATATGTTTATTCAAATTTGCAAAAGGATATTGGAGATAAGATTCTTCTTATTGAATTTACCTCTTTTTAACAACTTTGTGCAATGCTTCATAATTATAAATTACACTTGAGTCAATTTGAGAGCAACACTCTAATGGCTGATGTTCTAGTTGATAAGAATGATGCTGCTCCTAATCCCAACAAGTTTCAGAAACCTAACAACTATGTCAAGATTAATAAACAAGAAAATTTATTTGCTGATCAAGTTGTTGTTGCATCCAACAATGCAACTTCTGCATCCACTTCTTTTTGTTTAAATCATATGTTTACTCCTCTTTCTAAATATTTACATTCTATTTTGAGTAAATTTTGACTGCTAATATGATTACTTTTCCTCCTATTTGACCTCTTCTTCCTACTACAATGGAATCAAAATCCTTTGATCCCAAAGCCTTTTGTCAATACCATCTTCAGAATGACCATGATACTGAGAAGTGTTATTCTCTAAAACATAAGGTTCAAGACTTAATTGTTTCTAATGCTTTATCTATTGATAATTTTGATGGTAGTGGGAACAAATCTATCTCTCCTACTAATCAAAACCTCCAAATCTATATGAATCCTTTTCCTACACATGATACTAATATCATTATTCAACCATCTTCTATGGATATTGTTTATGATTCAAAGATGGATGATCTCAATCATATTGTTAAGCATGTGGAGCATGTTGTTTTGTCTCAAGTTGTCTCTCTACCCCTGCCTCAATCTCAACCTCCTATTCAAGTTCCTCAATCTCAACCTCAACTTCAAATTCAACCTTAGTCTAAACCTTCAAAAAAACCTAAGGATAAAAGACCTAAGGAACTCTCGATCACCTTTGATGATTCTGAGACTATTAGAGATCCTGATGGTCCCTTCTACATTTATGCTAGGATTGATAAGATACCTACGTGTTCTTGTCTTGTTGATCCTACTTCCTTAGTCAATTTCATCAATGAAGAAAACATTTTTATGAAGAAATTACAATGTGATTATTATGATACATCTGATGTGTGGATCCAAACTTGTAATGGTTTTCTCTATCCATTATTTGGTTCTATTGCCTTACCTGTTGAACTTTGTGGTAAAGTATTGGACACTACCTTCATTGTTGTCCCTGCTTCTGATCAATTTCAAGTTAAGCTTGGCTTTCCTTGGTTGACTTCCATTTGTGCCATTGCTTCTCCTATCCACAAGTGTATTAAGTTCATTCATGATGAAGAGGTGAAAATTATTAATCATATTTTATATCAACCTTCTAGGCCTAGGGATTGTGCTACCCTTGACTTCTTTTGGCCTTCATTACCTAATTGATGTCCTTCTCAACCTAATAATATTTTTTCCTCATATCAAGCCTATAAACATCACAATATTCTTGAGTTAAGAATTCCTCAGATGGATCTTAATTGTGGTCTTTTTCCTACGCCTTCCATACCTCCTTTATCTGTTACTTCTAGTTCTATTAATCAAGCTCCTAGTGTTTCTTTTCAGTCTACCGAGATTCCTAATCCTCCTATAGAACCTGTAAAGGAACCGGTTGTTGTTCCTCCTAGTTCTCAACATTTTTCAAACAAGACAAAAAGTAAAAAATATGCCAATGAACTTTGTAAGAAGCGTCGGGCTCATGCTAGGGCCCGTTCCTCTGTTCTTCAAAATTAGTTACCTTCTTTTCACCAGCCTATGCCTGATGTGTTGGAGGAATTTAATGTTCATAATGATGTTAAGATTAATGATTATGATGATTCTATTCACATCTTACATTCTATTTTTATTAATCTTGATGAAGAAGATACTCTTAATGATCCTATTGATGCTAATTATGAATATGAGACTATTGATTTTGATACTGATTTACCTCATATGCTTTCCACACAACTGATAATTACATCTAGTATTGAACATCATGATTCTCACGAGGATCCTTGTTTGGAATTGGCTATTATTTCTACTGTGTTGGATATAGTCCCTCTTGCAGGTTTCCACCTTCCCTAAATGATATAAACCAAGATGGGGAGAGTAGGCGATGCACTTGATTGGCTTGTCCTTCATAGTATCCTTTAATGTGTTTTCTTGTTGTATTGTGCTTCTCCCATAATGTATTCACTAAATGTTTTTTAAATTCTTTTATATGACCCTTGTTACTTTGTTGGTGCAAGGTGATAAAGGAATCGAACCTGTTGTACAAATTCCTCTATATGTATCTCTAGTCTTCTATATATTGTTTTCATGTTAAGTTGTACATGTGCTATTGTTCGTAAATGTTTTCTTTGTGTATTCCTCTTGGATTTGCAACATGGTAGCAATGATTCTTTTTGGTCTCCATGTTGTGGTCCAAAAAGACTCTTCTTTATAATCTTGCATTTTCTTTCCTCCATTGTGATTGTAGTTCTACTTTCTTTAGGGAATGATGTCAATTCATTTGTAATAATATCATATCTATATATACATATTATCTTATGATAATACTGACCCCACGATAGGGATATCCCTTCTGTGTTCTCTGTATGTTTATGTGGTATAACCCTTGATTTGTCTTTGCTTGGGGGAATCTCATAGTGGAAACATAATTAGTGGAGTTGTTTATGTTTCCGTTAAAGCCATTGCTCATGTTAAAGTGTTAGCAATGACTTTAACGTGGGTGCATACACTCTACTCACCTTTTTGAACACACACAATTTCAAAAAATGTCCAAAACTTAAAAATTTTCTCTTTTTATGGATTAAATTCTAATCCTTAAAGCATAGATTTTTACCTTATAGGATCTCTGGATCCCTCCAATTTCAATTTACAATGTGTTGATCCCTTAAGGATGGAAGGTGTCCTTAAGAAGGGATATTTCTATGTTTTGACTTTGCTCTTTTGGAGTTGAATATTTGTAAGGGTAAAACCTTGATGGGTTGACTAGTGAGTAGCCACATTCACTAGGCGGTTCAACTCCATCTTTCCAGTTGTACTTTTTTCTTGTGTGATTCACAATGGGACATAGGTTCTCATTAGGTGAGGTAATCACACCCTCTCTCTTTTTCTCTTTGACTAGTGATGTCTCTCTTATCATGATCTCAGGGTTGATAAATACTTAAGTCCCTAGGGGCTTGAGGAATCCTTTGTCCCTTTTTATTTCAATAAGATTATATTTTCTTTATGATATCCTTTACAAAGAGTTTGCATCGAGTCCATACTCTTGCTAAAGTGGGGGCAAAATGTATAGTCAAAAAATGGAAGCACTTTTATTTTGGATTGGTTTAGCCCTTTGAGTAAGTGGTTTGGGGTCATGTCAAGTGCCTTGAATGGGTCTCTGACTTGTATCTGGATTTTCCCCCTATTCTGCCCCATTTTCCACTTCTCTCAAGCCTATTTCTGGCACCCTAATCTATAGATTTGAGTTTCTTGACCTCAGGGTCAAGATCAACCTTCTAGGTCAAGGTCAACCTCAACCTTGACCTAGGTCAAGGTCAACCTCGACCTTGACCTAGGTCAAATTTGACCTCAACCTTGACCCAAGGTCCAATTTTCAAGTTTCCAGTCAGATGTCGGGCTTTGAAAAGATTTAATTCCCTCTTCCGGGTGGGATGTTTTGGTCTTTGAGGCAATGAATCTTGAAATTATATTTAATATAGGTCCACTTCTAGGGATATAGGTCTAATTGTAAAATTCTCCTATGTAGGCCTCTCTAGAAAATTGTGCCCTAGATTTGTATATAAGGAAGCTTTTTCATCTCATTTTCTATAAGGGTTGGAATCAGAAGTAAGATAAGACGCAAGAAGAAAGTTCATTCATCCAAATTATATGAATGATATATTGAAGCATTCAAAGACATTCAAGCATTCAATTCATCAAGGAGATCCATCGGTAGCCATTGAAGGATTCAAGCTCTATGGAGCCCTCTTGTTGAAGATTTATCCATCAAAATCCATGCAACCTCTTCCTATTCCAAAATCATTTCAAGATTGTTGTTGAAGATCTACAAGAAATTGATTTGAGACATCCTACATTCTAAATTCTACATTCATTTGGTGGATACATACTTGTGGATCCAAGGATTCAAATCTGCCACAAGGGTTTCTATACAAGCAAGGCGAATTCATTTATTTACTTTGTTTATTTATGCAATTTCAATTATACTTTAACGTTAATTCCAAAACCAGGGTTTGACAAAGGAAACCCCCCCCCCCCAAAAAAAAAAAANGGAACCCCCCCCCCCCCAAAAAAAAAAAACCATTTTCTTGTAGGTAGAGGTATAGGTACATGATAATGAATGTAAGAGTAGATTTGGATACCCTTTTTGGCCAACTTTCAAGATCCGCGAACAACATTTTTGTCAAATAAATGTAATTCAAGGTCAAGATTTTGGGGTATGATTTCACCCTTGCAAAGAGGTCAAGGTCAACCTAACTCAGAAAAGGAAAACATTTATGGGTTTTTTCCGTCTCTATGTTTCTGTTTAAGATTCGGTTGCAAAATTTCCTGAAACTCAACACAGACATAAAAAAATAGGATTTTCTAGATCTGCTATATTTTGAGGTTAGTAATTGTCTTCAATTCATTTCAATTAAGGTTTCAATAAATTCCATTCTATTGTTTTCATTCATTATTCATGATTTTAAGTCTTTCTTCTTTCTTCTTATTTCCGGTCAATTGATGCATTTGTGCATTAACCATTTTCTTATGGTTGATCAAAGTGGATCTTTCCTTTGTGAAATTTGGGGCTATGAAGAGAATCTTATCTTCCCCTCAATACCAGCATCTCATCACATCATCATCAACATATATTTTATCCTTTACATTTTCCTCTTTACACACACACACACACATATATTACATCATATTTTTTATATCTCTATAGTAACAATAAAAAATTCGATATATATATTTATAATCAAATAGTACACAATACAATATACATAATTTTTCCTCTCAATATTTGCAAATCAGTTCCATGGCTAGTTTATAATACGAAATTTGGCATCTAATATTCACATGACAACTCATAACCATTTATATATGCAAAATTTTGCATCTAAATATGCACATTACAGCTCATTGTTGTTTTTATATAAAAAATTTGGCCTCTAAATATGTACATAGAGAACCTCTAAAAAAGTGAAGTTACAATGTTTCGCAAAAGATATATACAAAATTGTCAAAATTATTCTACTATATTGAAAAATCATTGTTCTACATGGCCCAAAATCAATCAAGTGAACCTTTTGGATCGGCTCTAACCCTTATTATGTTAAGTATTGCCTCGTGGTTAGATTCGTAAACTTTCCACAAATTCTTGTTAATAGGTCTACCATGATATTTAATCAATTAAATATTTGTTGCAACAACAAGGTTAGAGCAATAAACAATATGTCTATGTGTCTCAATGCCCTCAAACAACCAATGATTAGAATTTTTGATAGGGTACCTACATTTTATAGAAGGATAAGTTAATTCCAATATCAATGCAAGTTATAAAATGGGTTTAAGAGGTCTTAATACAACTTGACACAAAAATGGTACCTTCTAATTCATGTACCTGTCACAACAATAGATCCTATTGGGTACTCAATACCCTCTCCATCAATGATTGTAGTTGTCAATTTTTTTTTCCCTCAATACAAGACAAAAAGGAATCTTTTCCTTTTTCATTGTTCTCATCTACAATATCTGCATATACATGACCTTAATTTAATAGAAAGATATAAGTTAATACCAAAATCAACATAAAATACTCGTAAATTGAGCTTAAAATTCATTTTACCTAAGTAATAAATTAACAAATTACCTAGCTGAACTAGGTTAGATACATGGTCAAAACCCATTGATGCTTTGATCTGGTTTAGTTGTAGTGCTCTAATAAGTTGATATGCATCTAGGGTTTGTAAAGTCTACAAGACTATTGGTCAACCTACTCTCTTGACTCACATTCATCCCACACAAAATGCATACATGAAGAGCAAAAGTATGCAATATGTCTAGTATAAATAGCTAATGATGCTGCATTTGAACTTATAATGAATGCATGTTACTTGATCCTGCAAGTGCACAAAAATCTATATTTTTTTCAATGTTAAATTCACATATTAACCCAAAATATCAAGAAACCTTATACTTACCTACATGACCTAGTCCCATCGTAGAGTTACACCATTGCACAATTGTTTTTTCATATATTAATATTGCACCAACTTCGTACTTAAATTCTTGTCTAGTAAGACCACTTTTCACACATGCTCCCACACCATCATGCTCTCCCTTTCCATGCGCTGCCTTACTGAAATTTCAAAAATGTTGTACACCTCTTGTTACATGCATCCTAGTCAACTAGTAGAACATCCTTGTATTCTTGAATTGTGAGGTGTAATTGTCTGACCATATTATGTGTTGGTTGTATCTTATATCTCTTTCCCTTAAATTGTCATAGAAAATTGTAAAGCATCTTTGCACAAACTCTGATGAATGAGTACGATCATTATTGATATAGAAGTGATACTATCTTATAATGTTTCTATCCTCCTTTATACTTCTTATGCCCTGCATACCCATCCCTGCATTTTGTAGGCAAAATGTTGGGTCCCCCCCCCCCCCCTTTTTTTTTTTTCTTTTTTTCTTTTGGCCTTGTTTCTTTTTGTCTTTGTCTTCCTCCGGCCTTTGCTACCATGAGGGTTGTTTTATTTGCTTTTTGCTTCTCTTTTCTCTAGGACCAAGTCCTAGAGTGTTTTTCTTCTTTGTTCTTTTTGGATCTCGGACTCTGGGATTCTTTGTCATCACGTCTTCTTTTGTTAAAAGGTGCGGTTGCATGGAATCCCCGGGCCTGGAATCTGAGGGTTTGCCTTTCTCGAGCACTGCAGAAAGAAGAAAGTGGGATTTTTTTACCCTCATGGTATAAATAGGTTTCACCTATCACTTTCAAACTTTACCATGAACAAATTATCTAGAACGATTACCAGAGCAATTAAGGCGATCAAACAATGATTAAGTGGGAATTACTCTAGGTTATTAACAGTGCTTGAACAACAATTAACAGTGTTATATTTATGGTCCTTTCAAGATTAATTAGTTGCAGAGCACCTCCTGTGCTCATCATCCTCACATTATTTGTGTTTAAGGTAGGCCCTTTGGCTCTCTTCCTTTGGTTTTTGTTTTTCCTAGTTTTTGCTTTGTCTTGCTTGTCGTGCTTTCTAGTTTTCTAGTTTTCATTTCCATCCAGTTTTATTTTGGTTCTATTCTTGCTTGTCTATTGTCACCTCCTATTGGTGGGATAGATCTGCCAAAGAGTTGTTCATGCTCTGTGCAGTTGTAAATTAGTGTAAATAACTTATATATACTTGGTACATTTTGTAATTATCTATAAATGGTTGTACATAGGCTAGTTTTAGGTTGGCCTGCAAGTTGTGCTTCAACACTTTGTAGTTGACGTATATTAGTGTGTATTCATCCTATTTTATGGTGATCTTACCATGCCCTTTCACTTATCAACCCAATTTGTGGAGCTTGCCCACATGGAGTTCTCATGGATCAAACTCGACACCTTGCTTGTTCGAGCCATGGCAGTTTTCTCTATCTTCTGTCCTTTTGTCTTAATGGCAGGCTTAACTCCCCCATGAGTGAGCATTCAAATGACATCCCATATGGAATTCATTTCCCTCGTGTCAGCCCACTTGTTTTCATTAAGAGTCTTTACACCATCTATCGCGTGGCCACGTGACAACCCATGTTAGCCAAGTATGGCTAGTTTCTCAAGAATCTGGGTCCTGAGAAGTCCCCAGGTCTTCATCCCATTTTTATCACCTAAACCAATACCCCGGAGCCCCCTGGTGTTTATCAAAATCTGATCATTGCTAGCTTTTGTATTCTGAGATTTTGATAAATACTAATATTCTTTGAACAGGTGCAATATGGCAGTGAATTCTCCAGAGTCCATAAAATGTATTTTTGTCATATTATTTGTATTGACAGTTCTCCAGTCTTGCAGGTTGCAGGAAATCCATCAACATGTCTAAAAAAAAAACTCCTCATGGAAGTCGGGAGCTTCCGACAACCTCTACTTGGGTGGCCACAAAATAAAAGTAGAGAAGATTCTCTCCAAACTTCCATTAACCTCCAAGTACCTGAGGGAGGGTGTTCTTGTTGGGTCTGAAGTGGACTCCAAGCTGCAGGAAATCATAGATACTAAGCCCAGACTATGGGCTGAAATGTAGAGCCTTGTGTAAACCATGTATCAACAAAGGGCTTTCGGAGATGATATGGAAAAGAACATGGCCACCTCCAACATCATCAAAGATGCAAGTTTCCTCTGCTTGGTGCAAGAACCAGAGCTGATCCTTCAAGTGGAAATGCTTTACAATGCCCCCACCTGGGTTGTTTTTCTTGTCGACCCTCTACCATTACACTACCCAGTGGCCATTGTCAATTTGGGTGTCACCAATTTTGCTTCAGGACTGGGGATCCCCCAGTTTAAGGGAGCCATTGTTATCTCCTAGTCCATATCACTAAAGTAGTTTGAGGAGATCTCCCTCCTCACTTGACAACATCTCAATAATCATGAGCTGAATTCCCTGAGAAGGGACTATAAGAAGATGAAGCTGGAGATTCCCTGCAGTGACTTTAAAGAGTGCATTTAGGCAGGAATCATATTTTTGTGTAGGCTCTTCGGAGAGCCCCATGTGAGAGAATTTTTAGCATGGACATATTATTTTCTCTACTGCATCACCATCCATAGTTAGACCTTTGACTGGGAGACCATCATTGCCAATCATGTAGATGTGCAATTAAAGAGTGTCCTCCAGAATTCAAAGTTCTACATGAAATCCTATGTGTTATGGGCACTGGCCCAATAGAGACCCGCTTTTCAGGGGTTGCAGATAGTGGCCATTCTTGAGAATGGGCCTAACCAATTGGTCCCCAATTTTTATAGGGTAAATGATGTGTTCGTCTACCGAAACATTTTGACACTTACTCGAGACACCAGTTACTAGTTGTCGTAGGAGGCGTAAAACTTGGTAAGAACTTACGACAATTATTTTATTCAATTATAGTAGCATACTTACATTCAAGTGACCGGCTTCTCTGGGAAACCCTACCTACTGCCTAGACATTATGGGGATAGGATTATTCTTTTGGAGTTCTACAGGCAAATCCTGGAGCTCCACGTATTCTTTGCCTTGAAAAAGGTCATATCAATTCCATTCCTGATCACTTGTGGAAACTATTCTTGTAGTCTTGAGGTAGCCAAGGAGGCCAACAATGACTTAAAGAGTCTAGGACTAGAAGAATTCCACCATACCAGAAGCAATTTTGATCTAGTAGGCAAGATAAGAGAGGCACTATTCTAGGCATCTGTGCCACACAAAGATGACATTGAGGATTTTTGGGTGGATTGCTAGGATAGTTTTGATCTTCGGTCCTAGAAGCACCCCTGAATGTCCAAAGGTTTAATGAATGCCCTCAGCCTTCAGGGTTTCCTGAAGGATTTTACAGACGATGGGCCTATTAAGGACCCATCATATAAAGAGCAGGAGATCAACAAGTTGGATCTCCCCTCTGTGAATTGGGGCACCCCGGAGAACTTAACAATTAAGGGTGTGAGCCACCCCATTATTGATAATAGTCATAAATATTTTGAGAGGGTGTGTCTAAGGAGCACTTGTAAAGGTCCAATTTTACGGGGGTTTGCTTCAACCTCCGAAGCTGTAGGATGAAGCAAAAGAAAGGGGAAGGAGAAAGAAAGTTCCCTAGCCTGAGTGCCTTCCCATGGCCCACTCCCCATGATGGAGAAAATATAGATACAAATGGAGGCCTCAAGGTTGACGAGATAGAAGATAAGTGCTTAGCTTTCCCACGGTCTCCTTGCAACTTTGGTGGGATCCGCTCGCCCGAAGGGATCCCTGTCATTTGCAAGACTTATGAGCACGCAGACATTCACCGAGGTGGAGTTTGAAGATATTATGGATTTCGGGGCCCTATTACAAAGGAAGAAGAAGCAGAAGGTAGCCAATACCCCAAGAATAGACATGGGCCCTGGCATGACCAATGTTCCCCCAGTAGAAGTAAGTTCGAACTACCCCAAACCAGATGATATTTCAAATACCTCTCCCCCACATGATGAATTTGATGAAATATTTAGTATGGATGATCTCATTAACCTGCACGAAGAGATAGATAAGGTGATAGAAGAAATAGCCACACAAGAGGTGCAAATAATCCCTATTAAAGGGGAGACACAAGAAAAGGAGGTGATCCTGGAACAAGAGGTCTGGGAACCTGAAAAAGAATCAGAACCAAAAAAAGCACAAAGGGAATTTGAATGGGAGGAAACCTTGGTCCACAGGATTGAGGCATAATCAAAGAAAGAAAATGATGAGTGAATGAAAACTGGGGAAACCAGACCTATGGGAACAACCATACCCCCAATTGTCATGCTCCAAACATCTTTGGTTACTCTGGGTGACCAAGTTCCCCAGAGTACATTTGGCAAGGTGGTCTCAATGGCCCAACAATCAAACATTGGCCAGACACCTTTGCCACCTATGGATAATTATCCAATGGAGAAGGATGTCCTGATGATTGATGCCGAAGAGGAATGACAGTAGCAGGAGGAGAGGAGAAACCCCAAAGATATAAACATTGATTGAACTGATGTTGAAAAAGATGGGGAAATCCTTGATGATAAAATTAATACCAGTGCTAGCAGAGATGATGTCCCTGAAATCTTAGATAAGGATGCCACCAGGGAAAAAAATACTGGGGCCTCCAGAGAGAAGAAATAGGAATAGGAAAAAGAGAAAGAGCTCGATGAAATTGTAGATATCGGGAATACACCGCCGGACTCCGAAGGGAGTCCCAAAACTCAGGCCTTGGAAAAAAACCACCCCAGTCACCACATTGGCTAGTGGAATCTAGAAAGAGGAAGGCCCCAATATCGATAGGTGTTCCCCTCTCCTTGGATGAGATGATGGCCCAAAACAAAGAGGCCAAGAATCCCAAAAAGGCTCAGACACTCCATACCCTCCGAACCGGTTTGAGAGGAAGCACAGTTGTAATAATTGTAACACCTCCCATATATACAGATGCAGCAATTGCAAGTGGTGAAGATTATGAAATCATAGAGGTGTCTCTTGGGAGGAGAGATAATTAGGGTGAGCTAGACCTGCTACAAGAAGCAACCCAGGCAGTGGAGGTCCAGTATGACAAACAGTCACAGAAGTTAAAGGAGGGAAGAGAAAAAAATGAAAATCTCCTCGAACTTCCAGCAGAGCTTACAAAACCACTGGCCAAAATCCATCTGGGAGCCTCCACCTCTAGACCACCACTTTTGTAGGGTGACATGGATGCTCTTAGGGCCATGAAGAAGAAGGTACAAGCTATGGATGGGTGGATCACTAAGCAGATTGAGGCTGTAAGGCAATTTTTAGATGTGTCGCTCCTAGACCTCTACTTGGCCAATAATCTCCTAGGCCAAGTAACCAATGCCATTATCCTATGGGAAGGGGACTTAGATAAATATGAAGGGTGGAGGACTAGATTAGATGAAGACATCAACTCCAGGGAAGTGGTCATCATAAAGGGCAGGAATTTTGGGAGAGAAATCATTCAAATTCCTCTTGGCCCAGTACTCTAGAGTTGGCCTCAAAATGTAGGTATACAAGCAACTGGTCATGACCCTAAAAGAGAAAGTCACAGTGGTTCAATATCCATTGGACCTATTTAAAGCATTCATTGGAAGGGTGTCACAAGTTGATCCCTTCACCACCGAAACATGTGCCCCAGAGGATTATGTCCTCAGTAAATATGATGAGTTGATGGAGTCTCGGTATCATTCTGTTAGAGACTTTGATGGAGGAAAATTATCAAGAATATCTAAAATGATGCTCCAGGCTCATGACTTAGTAAAATTAGTAGATGAATTCAAGGAAGGGGCCGAAGATATTGAAGAGAAGTTTGGAATTGTCTGTGACCAGTGGAAAAACATCAGGGACATAGATGGAGATGGCATCAACCAAATTTTGGAGGCATTTAAGAATAGTAAGGGACAATAAAGCTCTCCAGATTCTAGGGACTTTCTTACCAGCAGGGTGAATTTTTTAGCATTCATTATTCTTTGAGCATAAGCTCTCAGATTCTAGAATTTCAAATCTAACAATTTTGTATTCTTTTGGTGATCCGTGTCCAGGTTCCTTGGAGCTGACCAATCATTATCTAGCAACCAATAAGGGTGTCAGAAAGTGGGTGACCCTGGTGAGGTATGTCAGATAGAGGGATGGCCCCGACAAGTGATTGTCCCAAGGCGCTGCTCTGGCATTAACTACCTGGTGCATCAAAGACAGTGAGCCACATTTCACAGTAATGAGGCATGTAGCTTCAAACTCTAGGAGGATCGGATTTCTTCTATTCTTTCTTTGGTTCTCTTCTCAAGGAAGATTCTTCCATCCTTTCTTCTTGTCTTCTTCTTTCGATCTGTCAGACCTCTACTCTTTTTGAGGTGATTATGAGTGGTGCAGGTAGTACTGGGCACTAGATTGTTAGATTTGAGAAAAATAAATCCTCCCAAGAACACCTGCATGCAAGACTGTCACAGAGAAGAAGCAAAGACAGAAGAAGAAAGAAGAAGCTATGGAGGCCCAAAAGCCAGAGGAGACATCGTATGCAACATAAAACAATATATTAATAATATGTTTCTAGATTACAATGTGATGTAAAAGAACTCTGTAAAGAAAACTAAGAGGTGAATCCATATAAAAGGAATCACGAAACCCTAAAAGGGAAAAACCTAAGGTTAGCTTAAGCAACTAGAGTGAATAGGTGAGTTATTAATTAGATCATAATAATTTAATTAATAACTTGATAGACTATTACTCTAACACCCCCCCTTAAGATAAGCTTAGGGAGAAGCAAATCCTCCGAAGAACACCTGCATAATCATAACCCCCCATGGCACTTTATAATAGAGTGCGAGTACAAAAACCATATAAGGTGTACAAGATCTCAGATATACAAAAGTAGGCACTTTATCTCAGTTTGTTTACAGAAAAATAATGCAACAGTGAAGAAGCATACAATGCTCAGAAGTCAGAAAGAAGAGTGAGCCAGAAGTACAGTAGAAGAGATCCCAGGACCTGTAAACCCAAGCAATCCACCAAAGTGCAAAAACTGCCAAACTCAGAGGAGAGAAAACCTGGAGCAGAATCTAGAAAAAATACCCCTGCAACTGAATAGTTCACTAAACTAGCTTTCCGACGATATTTGGTTTTCCAAAAATGGAGTCCAGATGAGCCAGATATGACTCCCGGAAGGCAAAAACACATATCAGACTTCAATAGAAAAAAATGCTATCAAAATGGTAGAACCTAAAAACCCAACCTCGATCATTGAAAATTTCTCGGAAAGAGCTTTCCGACGGTATATGGAAGTTGAAAAAAGACACCCGGATGCTCAAGATAGAGCGAACACAGTCCCAGGGGGTCAAAAGTGCTCCAAAAAAGAGTTTAAGCCCCTGGGGCTAGAAAAATCTGGGCCCCCAGGCGCATGGCGCGCTCAGGGGGCTGGGCTGAAGCCCTCGGTCATTCATATGACCACACACTATGCTTAAAGGCCTACGGGGGCTATCAAAAAGCCCGGGCGGAGCGGCGGCGGTGGGCGCCGGGCGTGGCGGAGGCCGCGGGGGCAGTGGGGAGGCCAGAGCGGTGGGGCGGGGAGGATAAGGGGTTGCGGAGCCGCAGAGCAATGCATAGCCGGAGGGGACCATGGAGCGGGCTGGGTGGTGGGCCGGCCACTGACCGGCGACGGTGGAGCGTCGGTGGCCCAGCGGTGGCACGGCGGCGGTGCCCAAAAAATAACACTGCACCCATTTTTTTAAATGAAAAAAATATTAAAAAACAAACATTTTTAAAATTTTTTTCTCGAAAAATGTGTCTGTACGGCCCTAGTAGGGCAAAAAATTTTCCCAGACGCTCCGGTGTCCAAATCGGATGTGCCTTATATGGATTCTGGGGTTTTTGGGCCTTCTAGACGCAACCGTGAGGTCGGTTTTGGTCCAAAGTGCTTGAAAAAACAAATACCCCCAGAACCAATAAAAAATACTAGAAAAACCTTTGAAACCCTCTGTGCCTAGTATGCTTCAACAAAACATGAACAGTGAGCAGCAAGCAAGCTCTGATACGATGTTAGATTTGGGGAAAACAAATCCACCCAAGAATACCTGCATGCAAGACTGTCACAGAGAAGAAGCAAAGACAAAAGAAGAGAGAAGAAGCTATGGAGGCCAAAAAGCCAAAGGAGACATCGTATGCAACAAAAAACAATATATTAACAATATGTTTCTAGATTACAATGTGATGTAAAAGAACTCCATAAAGAAAACTAAGAGGTGAATCCTTATAAAAGGAATCACGAAACCCTAAAAGAGAAAACCTAAGGTTAGCTTAAGCAACTAGAGTGAATAGGTGAGTTAGTAATTAGATCATAATGATTTAATTAATAACCCGATAGACTATTACTCTAACATGGATATTGTATTTTAATGTTGAGTGTATAGTTAGATTAGGTTAAGCTTTAGGGTAAGTATGTGTATAAATAAAAATTCTGACCTCATTTCAAGGGTCAGAAAAATTGATGATTTTGCAGTCCAAATACTATTAGCATTCAACTTTTCATTTCTTGTAGTTGCAGAGCTCAATGATCAGTAGTTCTTAGTTGTTAGATGCTCCCCTGGAGCCATTAATGTACAAACTAGTGATGTTGGAACCCTATTAATGAATAATGAAGAGTTCTGGCAATGATGTTGTTGGTGTTCCAATCTTTGAGTCAATGCTCTTTTGTGTTGTATGTTTCTAATGTCCTCTGCTCTAATTTTTTTTAGTAGATTAATGACCTCCTTTCCCCTTGCTATTGAATATGTATGAATCGTTGGTTCTCTATATGTTCAGTATTTAGTGTGGTTCATTAGAGCATGGTTGATGTTAGAAATATATGTTATGACTATAAGTAGAAGTAATGAACTCCTAACTTTGGCGTATCTTTTTCTCTTTATTTGGTAAACTAATGCGTGCATGCAGGAAACCTCGACCTACTAATGAAATCCTTGGAGAAGACGAGTTGAAACTAGCTATCCCCCAAACAAAAATAGTCACTCGCCCAACTTAGCTACTCGCATCGTCAAGACCCGACACTTAGGTGCTTGAAGGTCTAGAGAATTTATCCCCCAGACAACCTTTAT
This sequence comes from Thuja plicata, assembly GCA_018584345.1. Taxonomy (NCBI): domain Eukaryota; kingdom Viridiplantae; phylum Streptophyta; class Pinopsida; order Cupressales; family Cupressaceae; genus Thuja; species Thuja plicata. The sequence continues at coordinate 4,534,247 of MU224884.1, forward strand.
AGGAGAAATTGGTTGGTACCCCAGTACCTGGTGACAACTTACATCTGTTGATGAGACCAGTCACAAAGTCCCGTCAATAGTACTATCATGTGCATGCATGATTTCTATGTGTACAAATATTGTAACTTGTGTAGAGTGGTAATACATAGATTGCACTTCATTTTGAGGTTTTAGTGTATAATTCTTAGAAAAAAATGATAGAGACAATAGTACTGAGGGGAAAAGTGTCCTCACCCAACTTGAAATTCTCATCTAACCACCTTTCTCTATGTGTATGACCTATGTACTGATAAACTAGTTTCTCTTGAAAAATATTCATAAAATTAGCTATGCGTATATCCTTTTTCACTGATTCACACCTCTTTAATTCATTTACATCTTTGACACCATATGTGACTGCCTTGTATTTTCCAATGGAAACTAGTTTCTTAACAATTTCATGTGTTCTACAAGATGTATGCATCCATGCAACTTCTGAAAAACCACCACATGTAGGACACAAATATTTGAAATACATCATCTTATAATAAATGCACCCATCTGGTGTAGGAGCACCTAGGTTAGAAATCATTTTGGGTTTGTACATTGTTTGTAAGGTATTTTATTCATCCACTTTTGTAATGACCGAGGTCAATTTGGTGAACAAACACCATTGTTGTTTAGTTGTTTGTTTTTCAATTTAGTGTGTGTTAAGGTAGTTTGGAAACCTCTAGAAGTCACACCAAGGCTCTAGCAACTGAAGAGGGTGAAATGGCACTAATTTGTAGTTCTTAGTTTATATTGGTGTTCGGGCAATACTGGTGCTCGAGTCACACTATATTACTTGATGATGATTCTTAGGCCGCTCGGTGATGTCTCTTGGTGATGTTGCTCGGGTTACACTATGTTGCTTGGTGATGTCGCTCAGGGTTTCTTACAGGTGTCCAATTTGTACTATTTCTCGGTGTTGTTGCTCAGTTCATTCTAATGCTCAGTACTTATGCTCGGTAATGTTGGTTAACAACCTAAAAATCATGGCTCTATCTTTTATGACCAGCCTAGTAAATTGTAATAGCTCATTACATGTCACCTCATCCTAAATGGATAGTTACACATGTTCAAAGTGATGGGAGGTTTCTTAATGAGTGCCTTCATTCATGAGGTTGGTGAAAGTTTTTGAAGAGCGCAATATATATATTATGTTAGGGTTTTTTCTTCCAGGGCCTCTAAAGATGCTTGAATACTTCAACAACCCTATGATCCCAATGCTTTTGATACTTTGACTCAATCAAGAGAAAACACTAATTGATGAGGTATTTTGATAACACTGGGGATACCTATTATCACCTTTTTATTTTTTGAGATCCACTGACTCAAGAAGGTCTTACCTATGACTGATTACTGACTTAACATTATCTTTAGAGTGGATTTTACTTATGTGTTGAATGCTCTATTTTTATATGGACATGTATATAACAATGCAGATAACTATGAAAATTTTGAAAAAGCTTGACAATCCAAATCAATATCTTAGTGATAGAAGACAGTAGCATAATAGGGAATTTCATCTTTCTTTCCTTTTATAATTCTTAGGAATCTAGGAGGAATAACCTATTGATTTACTCTTTAAGAAATCAACAAACTTCAACTGTAATCTCATATGAGTACAATTAATTTTGCACAAATATTTTGAAAGTAATTGGTTTAAATGATATTAAATATTTGGATGATAACAGATTACCAAAATAATTCCTAGACCAGTTGCTATCCTTGGGCTTATAACATCAATAAATGAAGATCCACAGAAAAACAAAACAAAATACTATAAGCTGCCTTATAACCTACATGCAACTCAGATAAAATACCTTACAAACTATCTGGTCACCTCTACAATATTGTATCAAATCCTTAAATATTTTTATGCTCCCTGAAACTACTCACAAAACTTATTTCTTTCCTTGAAAGAAACTTCCAAGCAATTAGATAGTTACCTTGTAACCAATATGCTTAAAGATGCCTTACAAATTTAAACATAAAAGAGCATACACAATCAAGTAAAGAGACAAAAATATTATAGAGTAAAGTTGCACTATATTTTATTCAAATGTTTCTGCTTCAATACATAAAAAGCTCAAAAATCTTGAAGACACAGACACAAATCTAGAAAGTCTGACTCTCAATATATTTTCATCTCCTCTACAATTACAAAACTTGATCTATTTATAGATCCTTAACCATCTTGGAATCCTTAACATTAGGATGCAACAAGATTTGGATGGTTTAAGGAACCTAACCCTAAAAGTACACAAAAGACAAAGAATGAGAATGTAGAAGTGGTGGAGAGACAAAAATAGGTGATGAAATTTGATATTCTTTGTCTTCTTCTGGAATCTAGCGCCTTTGTCTGACAGTATTTAAGATAATATTTGATATTCATTATGAGACTAAGTGACCACCATTACAGGCTAATTTACACTTATCTTCAGTAATAACTAACCTCCCTATGCTCAATGATGAGGCGCCAAGTGTTTCCCTTCATTCTTCATCCAGGATTTCCTCCTCTACTACCACAGACTTCTTCTTCTTCTTAGGCTTGGTCAATAGGTCCCATGCTGTCACTTCATCTTCTGTAGGCCATTTAAAGCTTTGTGTACTGTATAGTTGCACCTTTTGCCTTTCCCATCTGACATCTATGATGCTTTTAACATCCATTAAGAATTTGTTCATGCCAGTTTCTACCTTGAAGACTTCATCCAAGATCTTATTGAATCCTTCCAAATCTAAATCAGATCCTGAAATAAATGCCTCATTGCTTGGCATTCTGCTATCAAATTCATTCCTCCAAGCCTCCAAGGCTTTAACTTGATCATCTTCTCCTTTCAATGGAGTTAAAATCTGGAGAAAATAGACTTAACTTAGCCTCAATCTAATTTAGCTTGCCTTTAAAGAAAGAAAAGGCTATATTAACCTTTTTAATTTCATCTTCCACCTCTGTTACAATTTTAGGAAAATCTGACCTAAGAGGCTGTAAGTAGGAAAGCTTTTCAAATAATTGGACCTTAGGAGACCAATTAACAAAATAAGGGTTTAAAATGGCAATGTACCCTATCACTTCTGTGTGCAAGGTGGACAATTTATTGTAAGCATTCAGGATGACATTTTTTTTTTCCTTGAGTATATCAATCCTATGCTGTAGAATGCATCTTAATGCATTTAGGGCTATCTCATTTTTCTTTTTTCCCATATCTTCTACTTCAGCCACTTCCTCTGATTCTTCCTTTTCCTATATCTATAAAGGTTGTTCTGGAGGCACATAAACCACCTTAGGTTTCTCTTCTAGTTGCTTTAGTAACTCAGCAATTACCTTATCTTGATGGTGTATCTTTATGTGGCACAACTCCATATCTTTTGCTAGGGCATTGGTTTCCTCAATCAGAATGCTACACTTCTTAGACAATTGTTTTGTCTTGTCTTCATTCAAGTGAGCTGAATGAGTCATAATCTGAGAAATCTCCAAATGTCCAGTGTTCTGGATAGTCCAAACCATTTGGTTCCCCACCATGTTCTCCTGAATGTTCACTAGTTGAGGCTTTTGGTCTTTGGGACATAGGCTCCACATGGAAAAGGCTTGTGACTTTGGACTACATCCAAATCCCTTTATCATGTCGCCCATCTGAATTTCACTGGCCAATTTGAGGTCTAGCTGCTTTCTAATGTGATCAATAATGAAAGCTGAGGCTAAGTCCCAGCCCTCAGCAAGAAAAATGCCACTGTTCAGAACCATGTTTCTTGCCTCATCTGGACAGACATCCTTACTATCAGGATCATAGGCTTGCAAAGCTAGCAAAGCCTCATTTGTAACTGTTTCCTCTCCATCTGTCTTCAACTATGCCCTAATTTGTTCTTTCTTATGCCACCTTAAAAAGTCTTTAAATTCATCAGTCTTGATAAAGTTATCATCACTTAGAAATTGTTGTTGATGTAATAACCTCTCATCAATGCATGCCTTAAGAGGAAACTCTATATTTTCTTCCTTATCAAGTTGTTGCCTCTTCCCCTGTCTAATTATCTTCCTTAGATTATGATCACATAATCTATTTCTAGGAATGAGGGCAATTTTTCTATCTCCTTTCTTCTCTTTCCTAACAGAGGAAGTCTAACCAGGGTCAACTTTTTGCCTCTTTTTAGTAGGCTCTTCTACATCATCTGGCTATGACACTTCAGTTAGGTCAATGATGTGGCCCTGTTCTCCTTGTACTCGTGCTGCCTCTACAACATGCTATTGAGGTTGGTCATATTGAGGTGGATGGGAATAATCACCATCACTATCACTCTCATATTCTAATTCTAAATATTCAGGCTCCTTTGCTCCTTTCCTATCTAAAACATTATCCAACTTCTCACAGAGTACATAAAAATTGTCAAGCATGACTTTAATCTTGTCAAAATAAGGCAAGTTAGGGTAAAACCCTCCAAATGATAATCCATTTCTCCTTATTTTCTTTTCCAAATTTAGTAACTCTTGAATTCTATCTCTTCTTTTTCTTATCTCATCTTCATCCAGGAGATTTCTTGTGGCATCCTCCTCCACACAAAAATGATGAACATTTGTATTGGGGATGGTAGGAGTCAGAAGTTTCCTAGCTTCTGCAATGAATCCCTCTGGGTCAATATACATGTATAATGCTACCCTCATCTTCCAGCTCTCCAACCATGCATTCACCTGATCAATAGCACCCTTTCCAATGGTAAAGTTAAAGATTTTAAACTACCTAGGGGTTAAGGTCCCCTTCTTATGTGGTGCAAAATGTTCATTGTCTGTCAATAATAGTTGCCAGATGAATTCCATAGCAGCAACTCTGGATGGCACATGATAGGGTAGGACATGAGGTGGATGTGTGCATCCATATACCATAATCATGGTAAAATTTTCTTCTAAGAAGAAGTCTCCCCAGTTGTGATCACCCTCCCATTTGTCCACATACTCACAAGGTCTCAACAATTGTAGCACCTTTACCGGGAGTCTAGTTTTTCTGATACCCATGCTCTGCATTAATGGATATACAATCCAATTTTCAAATCCACAAAAATCAAAGTCATTGGATGTATAATTCCATATCCTAACCCAAAACTGAAAAGGATTAGGCTGGTCATGGAAAATCCTCTGAGGATTCAAGTTGTTTACATTCATAATCCAATAATTAAAATGCAATAACAAATGCATCAAGATTGAATAATGAAAGAACCTAGGTTCCTTCTCTTTGGGATCCTTCATCTTCTTCTACATAGCTACAAATCCCTCATGCATTTTGTCAATAATATATTTTATATAGTCATAACTGGTGCTAGAATGCACCTCTTACAAGTCTAGTACCATCATCAAAATTATAGCATTTATTTTCTCTGCTCCTCCATCTATTCCCAACACTCTACATAAAGCATAGGCAATATAATTAATATAGAAATATAAGTCTTTAAAATAGTAGAGTGCAGTCCCAGGTATAGGAGTAAGATGGTTCCTAACCTCCTTAAGCATATGCTTCTGTAATTGACCCCTAGCAACACCAGGTTTTAACCTATACCTCTCCTCTTGCTTAGTAATATTTATCTTGGTAGACATGGTACTCTATAGGCCAAAGGCTTGCATAAATGAATTCCTATTTAACAACAATAGGGCAGTACCATAATTTTTCTTGATTTTCCTAGACAGAACATCATAGTGGCTTGCAAGACCTAGAAACAAGTCTACATCTATATAGACATTAGGGACAATTAACCTAGGAAGACCACAAGTCCAAGGGTTTGACACTGGGATGGCCTTATTAGAATTATTATAAAAATAATTGTATAGAGAAAAACCTGTGGATCCTGGAGTGTGAGCATCTCTAATCTCACAGTAGTCATCTGCTAGAAAATTTGCATTTGCCCTCTTGTTCTGGGTGGACCCTGGCAGCAGCTTCAGGAATTCATCAGAGAAATTCCTCTTCCCTTTTGCATCATGATCGATTTCATCACTTTTTTCGCTGGTATAAGCCACACTGACTGCTTTACTCATCTTTCTCTATTTTCTCCTACTCTTTTACCGATATTGAAACAAATCTCCTCTCAGAACACACTACTTTTCTCAATGCACTGCTAGCAATTCAAAAAGCTTGACAATCAGAGAATTATCCTGCAAATGACCAATTTCTAACTCTTTAACACAAAGACCTAGCAATTATTTGCTCTACAATTGTGGATGTATGATAAGTGAAAATGAACCAGCGAACAACTCTTTATGGCAACTCTTCCAAGTACATAGCTCATCATTGAGAAGAAAATCAATTTTGCTTTCAAGTTAACATGCTATGGAATTGATTGAAATCCTAGCCGTAGTTCATGAGTGTGACAGGAAATCAAATTCATATGAGTGTGTCTTTAGAAAAAACCTTATAAAATTTGAATAAGATGACATATCTTCATATGATTGGTTCCTCATTAGACACCTTAGCTACCCTTTTTATACAATAATTAATTTTGTCGATTCTAATTGGACATTAAATATCCATGTTGTCATGTCAGTAACTGCCGCCTTTTATCATTTTTCATATTCAGCGACCACGCAAATGCACAGTGTCTCTTTGTTGCTGAGAAAATTTATTAACTCCCAATTCTCATAGAGATCTAGCGACTGAGTGATTTCCTTTACTTGGCTAACCATAGTTCACTTCTGGCGATCACACGACTGTATGAATCAAAGTTGCTAGATGAAATGCTTAACTCAAAATTTATTTGGAGACCTCGCGACTAACCTTAGGCGCCCAATCGTTGATAAAAAATGCTATTTGTTATTTCTTTCAGAGACTATGTGACAACCTTTACCTTTTGATTTTAATTCAGAGACTATGCGACAAAAGGTTATCTCATTATCGCGAGCACTTTTTACTCTTATGCAAATTTTATGGAGACTTAGTGACAACCGTTGATCTTTTCCATCCTGCATCTGACGGCTCCACTAAGTCACTAAATATATTTTAAAAGCCTTAAATCATTTGGAGACTATGAAAAAATACATAACTTTATACCTTTTAGTCTCTTAGTCACCAAATGACCTTTTCCTTTTGGGAGACCACGCGACTAGCCTTCATTCTACTCATTTTGGACACGTGTCTCCTTTAACTATTTGTTTCTAAATCGCTGATTAAACACTAACTTAGCATCTTAATCTAGCGACAACCCGAATGCCATATACTCTAAACCTCATGGTTTGTCACGAAGTCTTGACATCTTTCACTTAACTGTCATTTTACTTGTAGACTCCGTGACTAAGGCAATCGCTAAGTCTAATAAAGAATCACTAACTGCTGGATTCTTTGCACGACACCATGACTTAATTATTTGTTTAGATGTTGGCTGCTTACGTACTTCTGCATTGGGAGACTTTGCAACTAAAGGGTTCTGCAATTTCTCATAACAAATAAGGAATATGCTTCTAGGATCAAGTGACTAGGCAACCATTGAAAAACACACATGACTTAAGTTTCTCAAAAAGGTAATGCAAAATTAGAAAATCGATTGACATTTCAAGGCATTTTGCATTTTGACTTAGAACATGGCTTAGGGTTTTGTTTTTTTACACTATTCAAATGGATTTTGACCTAATAACACAAAAATTTCACAGAGGTATTTCATAAGTGAGACAAACCTTTCTGATTTTGGAAAGAACTTGGCATGAAGACACAAAATTTTGGGGCAAACCAACAAGACTAGGAATACAACCAACATATTGTTGGATGTAGACCTGGTAAAAGAGAGGCTGTGTGTTTTTCATAGAGATTGAAGAATTTAATAAAAGTTGAAGAGTGTGTTTTTAGTCTATCTTTGAGCTTCATTGTCTGATTAAAGTATAAATAGATTAGTTTGTTTTATTTTTCAAGTTGTGAGTTCTTGGCCCACTTTGGGTAGAAAATATTATATGGCTCCTCAAGGTTCTTGAATCCATGGTGAGAACCATATGCCTGGATAAAATTCAAGAGGATCTCTTGTACATAGGTTTATGTTTTGTTTTTTCAGGAGAGGTGTTGGACATGAAGGTGGAGTTCTTACCCTAGGCAATCTTGGTGATAGTCTGGTTAGGGAAGAAAATTGAGGGAATATGTTTTGAGTGTATTGGCTGAACAAGTTGGTTTAACCAAGAGAGTGAATCTACCTTTGTAGGTTCAGTAAGTATGGAGGGACAACTTGTTAATGGGGACTGGGTCTTTAGAAAGAGGTGAATATTTTAGTGACTTCCCTTGGGGTTAGGGTTTAGAATACCCTAGAAGGTCTAAGAAAGGGACCTTAGAGTAGAGTCAGGCTGACTCTCTAGCAGCGAGACCCACACTACCCATCAGATTGGTCTTAGAGCCTGAAGATTGGGCTCATGTTATTTGGGTGTTATTTTCAGTAGTTACTGTAGATTCATCCAATATGGTGTCCAATGCATAGTTAGCAAGGGACGTAGAAGAGAAAAAAGAGGAGAATAGACTCTTGAAGGAATGGTTGGCAGAAATGACAACTAAATTAGAAGAAGCGTAGCTTAGGAATACAATAGTTAGTGAAGTGATGAAATAAGCTGATGGAAAGGGTAAATCAGTGGCCGAGGAAGATATATTACCAGAGTCTAACCCTATTCTTCAAGAAGAGCCATTCTTGAAAGCGTTGAAGAAAATGAGTGGTAAGTCCTTAGAAGGTGTGCCTCTATTAAGTGGTAAGATGGAACCACAATTAATTGGGAGTGGAAAGGTCTCAAGAATAAATTTGGATGTGATAATATAACCAAGGCTCAGAAAGTAAGAATAGAAAAGAGAAGATTGAGAGTAACTGCTCTCACTTGGTGGAAGTTTGTCCTGTAACCACCTGAATTTGGTCTGTCGCAACTATGGACCCTATTTGCCCTAAGTGTGATCATACCCTTGATTTATGTCCAAATGACCCTATTACTGCTTGGCATAATTCTTTTAATCAATTTAATATCCTAGGTGATTTTTATCACTGATTTACATTAACTATTATAGCCATACAATTCAAATCAATTTCGACCAATCAAATCAAATCAAAATAAAAAATGACTATAGTATTTAATTATAAAGGAATTAAATAAATCCCTAAATCAATACCCACTTGCAATTAACCCATTCCCCTAGCCTATTTAATTTAATTAAAATGGTTGTAGTTCTCTAATTATTAAAAAACAATTTCATTGTTTAAATAATTAATTCCTATGTTTTTAAATGAATTAAATAAGTTTATTTCATTTATTAATATTCCCCTAAACCCCTGATGACATCATCATTTAT